>CAUYLG010001394.1:0-29726 GCA_963573385.1 Cacajao melanocephalus
CAGTTTTATTTACAGAAGCCAAGGCCAGCAGTTATTGTGAGGAGAATGGGGCAGCCGTTACAACTTATTTTAAAACACAACTTTGTCTTTTATAAAATAGTGTTGTTCAGGTTCTAACTTTAGGCCAGCTATAGCACAAGTTCATGGGGATATGAGTTTTGGATGCTGGACCAGCCCTCGCCCTGCTTCTAAAAGCCAAAGAAATCTTGGGTCTTGGCTGGGCGTGGTGGCTCATGCCTGTAATCCCAGCACTTTGGGAGGCTGAGGCAGGCAGATCACGAGGTCAGGAGATTGAGACCAGCCTGGCCAACACGGTGAAACACCTTCTCTACTAGAAATACAAAAATTAGCCAGGCATGGTGGCGCGTGCCTGTAATCCCAGCTACTTGGAAGACTGAGGCAGAGAGAATTGCTTGAATTCAGAAGGCAGAGGGAAAGAGAGGAAGGAGAGGAAGGAGAGGGAGGGAAGGAGGGAAGGAGGGAAGGAAGGAAGGAACGAACGAACCTTGGATCTTACATTCCAAAATCTTGAGTCTTACATTACGTTCGTTAGGAAACACTAACTCCTCCCTCTCCCCAATCAAAAGAAAGCCTTTCCCTTAAAGGAGAGCCTGGTGAAGGGCAAGACCAGGAACTGGGAGGGGAGAAAAGAAACAAATTCTGAGTTTGAGCTAAAACTCTCCCTTGGCTATGGGGTGGGGAAGAAAGTTGAGCTTTGGCGCGCTGTGCTCTCTGGGGACAGTCTTCCTGCTGCTCTTGGGAGTGCGAATAGGGTAGAGGGTGCTCTCCGCGGGCGCTCTGCGTGTGTCAGGGAGGAGGGCGAGGGTTAGTGAAAGGATGACCCTCAGGTATGGTGAAGTCCTCCAGGTCCCTGAGAAGGGTTCAAGAGGTAATAGACATCAACCTCCTTCCCACCTTCCACCCCCCAATTCCCAGAGAATTCGTGCCCTCAGATCAGTGGAGCAAATTTTGGCGAGTGGGAAGGTTCCAGGGAGAGCCCCGTGTGGGGTGCAACAGGGATGTGCCAGGCACTGCTTGGCACTTTCCAAAACCCCGGGGTCTGTCGTGGCAGGAAAAGCACCACCCAAGCTCAGCATGTCACCTCAGGGAGGAGGAGCCAGGTGGGTCTCCGCAGCTCCAGGAAGGGCTGCCAGGTCTGGGGCTTCGGGGCTTCCCCGAGGGCAGAGAGGAGCACTTTGGACCCTAGCGATTCGGAGCCGACCTTCAGGGTTCAGTGCTCCGGAACTCTGGGGGCGAGAAGCCACGCCCGCGCAGTTTCGGGCTCCCGTGGGTGGGGAGTCGGTGCCCGGCAGCGGGCGGGCAGTCTGCTGCCCGGCCCGGCGCCTACCTCCCCGCCCCCCGGCTTCCTGCGGAGGCTGCGGCCGCCATGTTGTTGTGGGGCTGAGGCGGCGCCCGCGGAGCCCAAGCGGCCGTGACAGGCTACGCAACAGGTTCGCTGGCGGCGGCCTGACGACCAAGCCGGCTGCAGCGGCGGCGACGGCGGCAGAGCAGGGTCTCCCAGCGCCTGCCCGCTCCCAGGTTGCTGGCGCTGAGGAGCGCGGAGTCGCGCTGTGACGTGCGGGAGGCGCGGCGAGGGCGCCAGGTGGGTGAAGCCGCTCGCGGGGCTGCTGCAAGGCGCAGGGCAGGTGCGGGCACTGCGCCCGCCGCCCCGAGGCTCCGCGGGTTGGGCTGAGGCGGCTGCGCGCTCCGCATGACGGGGACGGGTCCTTGGGTGCACGGGCGGCCCCCGAGCTAGGCCCCTGGCGGGCTCGGCCGCGCCGGGCGGAAGCCTCTGGCCCGGGGTTCCTTCCCTTGCCGCCGGGCCGGGGCGGACGCCGAGGGGGCCTGGGCTGGGCTTCCCTTTCCTTGCGGCTGAACCTCGGCCCCCGGTCACGGCCTCGTTTGGCAGGTGGCGGACGCCGGCGAGGGTCGGGGGCGGCGTGGCCCCTCGCTTTCAGGGTGCGAGCAGAAGAGAGCTCTGGGGGCACCCGCACGCCTCCTCGGGGACCCATTTTATTTTCGCGGAGTTGGTTTTCCTTGCTGGCAAGGGTTGGTGCGGAATGTCAGGTGAGCCGCATCCCGGTGCGTCAAAGTAGCCCGAGTCACGAGAGGCCAGTGGGCGGATGCTTGGCGTCCTCCGCTCGCGTTCCGCCGGAGTTGCAAATGTTGAAATTTACCTTCAGCGTTATTGACTTCCAGGGTATACAGGAAGCACCGAGAGATATAATTTCTCAAGACAGATAAAGTTTATTGCTTTTTTTTGGTTTGTTTTAAAGACGTCGGCATGTGCATAGCGAATGGGTAAACCGAGGCTGAAACTGCAGATGGCTTTGCATTCTGTAGAAAGATAATCCATTTGGATTTATTAATTATGAGCTTTGTCGCTCCAGAATTACCAATGGCAACTGTGCTTTATTTGAAACTTGTGTTACTAATGAAATAGGAATATTTTTTGATAGAGCCAGCCCCTTTATGATGGGAATTAAGATTAGCACAGAAATGACTTGCTTTGCTTCATGCTTCTAGTTTGTTTCACTAGTGTTTGCTTGCTTACTCAGAAATAGGCAAGGTGTGACTTGAAATTTTGTGTTGTTAGTCAGCTCAGTTTAGGTAGCATAAGCTCTTGTAGGTTAAAGCTTCTTAAGCGTTTCGAAAAATTAATTGCCTGTCTCCCTGTGCTAGTTTGCTATATTATTAATAAGTGATAAAACCCAAAACCTTCCTAGAAACATCAGATAAAACATTTACATCAATTAATAATGACATGCCTCAAAATTTGAAGATACTGACAACTCTGATGTGTTCACCTTTAGGTTTTTTTGGCCGTGCCTGTGACGCTCTTGTAATTTAAAAAGTAAAGTGGATATATTTTATGTTTTAGAAAACGTGGAAAAATGTGCATTGCTGTTATTTTGATGTAGTATTAATAAGCAGTAGAAAAGCTTGCATTTTTTCACCCTTCCATGCATTGATAACTGTTCCCTGTGTTCACCTTTATAATAATGAAAGGTGAACTCGTCGGAGAAAACTTGACCTGTACAGAACTATTGAGCAGGGAGGTACCGTTGCTCAGTACATCTCAAGGCTAAAATCTTGATCTCTCCTGAATATGAGGAGGTGTGTTAGGCATGTTCTGGGGATTGGATTAATAGTGTTACAAAATTTGTATTTTCACAAAAATAGCATGTACCCCAACTATCACCCAAACTCAGCAGCTTTCAGTAAGTTTTTCTTTTTTCTTTCTTATTTAAAAAAATCATTTCACCTCATATAGTCAGTATGTCTTTTTTTAAACGTAGAAAATTCCTTATGTAACCTTAGGATTTTTAGTTTTAATGTATTGTAGAGTTTCACAAATTTCCATCTTTAATAAAAAAAAAAGATCACATATTGGCCGTATCCTTCAACTATACTTTCTTCAGTATTAAAATATGTTTACCATGGTTGTCATTTATCAAGAATGTAACTGCATGTTAGACTCTGTGCTAAGTGTTTTACATAATCATTTAAAGCTTACTAAGACCCTAGGAGTAATTATTATTCTCTCATCAAAAAGATAATGAAATGTAACCTTAAGTTTAACTGACAACTCTAGGTCTCTGAGCTAATGAGTACAATAGCCAGGTTTCAAGCCAGGATCCTTTTAACTTCAGCACCTGTGCCTTATCTGGTATAGTCATCTTGGTTCATAACTTTTAAAAAGAGTTAATATGGGCCTGGTGCTGTGGCTCATAGGTGTAATCCCAGCACTTTGGGAGGCCAAGGTGGGTGGATCACGAGGTCAGGAGTTCGAGACCAGCCTGGCCAATATGGTGAAACCCCGTCTCTACTAAAAAAAAAAACTCAAAAAATTAGCTGGGCATGGTGGCGCACCCCTGTAGTCCCAGCTATTCAGGAGGCTAAGGCGGGAGAATCACTTGAACCGTGGAGGTGGAGGTTGCAGTGAGCTGAGATGGTACCACTGCACTCCAGCCTGGGCAACAGAGTGAGACTCCATCTCAAAAAAGAAAAAAATAAGTTACATGGTTCAGTAAAAAATATGCGTTAGTAAATGAGTGAGAGTACATATTAGTACTCCATTAAGTAGCATTTTTATGTATTAAATTTACTTGTAAAACGTTTATATTAACAAGTTCCAGAAATAATTCAGAATAAATGAATTACATTACCAAAAATGTGATATATTTATTACCATCTAACTGCATTTTCTTTTTCTATTTTTTGGATTCTAGTTTTTTTAGTTTCCTTATTTATGGAAAAAAATTGTGGAAAAATGATTTTTGAAGAAAGGCAGACTTGGATGCCAATTTTTTTTTTCTTTATTTCTTCTAAAAAAAAATACAGGATACATGTGCAGAACGTGCAGGTTTGTTACATAGGTATATGTGTGCCATGGTGGTTTGCTGCATGTATCGACCCATCCTCTAAGTTCCCTCCCCTCACTTCCCACCCTGAAATAGGCCTTAGTGTGTGTTGTTCCCCTCTCTGCGTCCATGTGTTCTCAGTGTTCACCTCCCAATTATGAATGAGAACATGAGGTGTTTGGTTTTCTATTCATGTGTTAGTTTGCTGAGGATGATGGCTTCCAGCTTCATACATGTCCCTGCAAAGGATATGATCTCATTCCTTTTTATGGCTGCATGGTATTCCATGGTGTATATGTATTACATTTTCTTTTTCCAGTTTGTCATTGATGGGCATTTGGGTTGGTTCCATGTGTTTGCTATTGTAAGTAGTGCTGCAATAAACATACGTGTGAATTGTGTCTTTACAGTAGAATGACTTATATTCCTTTGGATATATACTCAGTAATGAGATTGTTGGGTCAAATGGTATTTCTGGTTCTAGATCCTTGAGGAATCACCATACTGTCTTCCACGATGGTTGAACCAATTTACATTCCTACCAACAGTGTTAAAACGTTCTATTTTGCCACAGCCTCACCAGCAGCTATTGTTTCTTGACTTTTTAATAATCACCATTCTGACTGGTGTGAGATGGTATCTCTCATTGTGGTTTTGATTTGCATTTCTCTGATGATCGGTGATGTTGAGCTTTTTTTCATATGTTTGTTGGCCATGAAAATGTCTTCTTTTGAGAAATGTCTGTTTATATCCTTTGCCCACTTTTTGGTGGGGTTGTTTTTTTCTTGTAAATATGTTTAAGTTCCTTGTGAATTCTGGATATTAGACCTTTGTCAGATGGGTAGATCGCAAAAATTTTCTCCTGTTCTGTAGGTTGCCTGTTCACTCTGATGTTAGTTTCTTTTACTGTGCAGAAGCTTTTTAGTTTAATTAGGTCCCATTTGTCAATTTTGGCTTTTGCTGCAATTGCTTTTGGCATTTTTGTCATGCAGTCTTTGCCCATGCCTATGTCCTGAATGGTATTGCCTAGGTTTTCTTTTAGGGTTTTATGGTTTTGGATTTTACATTTAAGTCTTTAATTCATCTCGAATTAATTTTTCTGTAGGATGTAAGGAAGGGGTCCAGTTTCAGTTTTCTGCATGTGGCTATCCTGTTTTCCCAGCACCATTTACTGAATAGGAGATCCTTTCCCCATTGTTTTTTTTGTTTCAGGTTTGTCGAAGATCAGATGGTTGTAGAGGTGTGATGTTATTTCTGAGGTCTCTATTCTGTTCCATTGGCCCATTGGCCTATATGTCCGTTTTGGTTACTGTGTGCTGATTGTTAAAGACAGAATTCCAAGTATGAAGTAGAAAAATAAGAATGTTTATAACTAATTCTGTAAGTGGATGGATCTAAAGTTGAAGGTACATCAGAAATACTGTATTTTTTACTTGAGTTCATTTTTTTGATTTTGCAACATCTTACAACTGTAGAGCGTAGACACTAATGTTAGAGTTCTCTTGGGTAAAATGAATATAGGTATTCTTGAGGAGGAGAAACTAAACTGGTCTTAAAGGATATGAGAGCGAAGAGGAAGTGGGAGAGGAAAGGAGGAAACTGAACAGAATTAGGACAGTTAATAGATCAAGAATTATGTATTTTCACAGCTCCAAGAGGGCAGCATATTGCATTTGCAGAATATATAGTATTGTTTCGAGAGGTTCACTCAAAATATAATTTCATAGCTACATCAGGACATTAAATGATTTATTTACTTGTGGAGCCAGCAGAGGATTATGATAGACATTTAGTGGATTAGGGGACTATTACCAGATGCTAAACACTCGTTTTATTTAACCAATTGTTTCATGTTCTTTGGATCATTTTCTTCATGAATGCATATTCATTTTAGATAAAGTTTATATAGTTGTAATAAAAATTTCATTTATTTTCATCATAACTATAGAGGATAAGAGTATAGCCTCTGAATTTAGACCTCCTGCTACCAGCTCTGGCACCAAATAACTGTATGATCTTGGGCAAGTTACTTTAATTCTCTTCAGCTTCTGTTTCCTCATCTGTAAAATGAGGAAATATTACCTAGCTCCTACTATTGTTATATGTAACATAAAGTACTTAGCACAGTGACTTCTGCTTAGTGTAAGTGCCTGATGTTACCCGTTCTTTTAACTTGCTTCAGTGAGAAATTTCAAACTAACCTGACATAGTCCTTATTTTGGTCTTTGTTTTACCCAGTGACTGGAAAGTAAATTAGCCTTTTTGCCCTTAATTTTTAATCTTACTATCAGAATAATCTATATAAGAAGGCTGGAAAGTAGGGTAGAACAGACCCACAGTCCCATTGGGCTCAATTTCCAAATTTGTTTTTAACATTCCCAAGGGGCCTATGAAAATGTTTAGTGAGGCCTCCTTTAAAGTGTGATTTATCTTGGGCCAGCCCCACAGTTGGTGATGGCCCCGGACCTGAGACCCTTCCAGGATGGGCGTGGTGATGGTATCAGTGATAACAAGGTAACCATGATAACTTGTAATGACTTGTATTGTACGGCTTGGCACTTAGTAAATATTGATGATTGATGGCTGCTGTTTTAATTTTCATAATGATAAGTATGCACATTTATATAAAAATGTAAGTTTTAAGTTGTAAGAACATAAGCAGTTTCCATGTTATTATGTGATCTCACTGAACTTGGTCACAAAATAGCTTTATTGAGATTTAATTCACATATCATATTAATTTGATTTTACGTGGAAGCATGATACTTGACTTAGTATATTCCTTTATTTTAGGACATTCATTTTGTAGTTTTTTTTCAATAATTACTAATGCTGCCAATCTTTGTAATTAAAGCATTTCCCACATTTACTGTTATTTTCTTAAGACAGATTCTCAGAAGTGAAATTATTGATTTATAGGATATGAATGTTGGTAGGAGTCTTGATATATGTTTTCAGAGTGCCTTCTGAAGAGTTACAACAGTAGGCACTCCCATGGACTATGCCTGCAAGCACCCAGTTTCATTCATCTTTGCTAGCCCTGGGTATTAGCCAGTGTTTTGTTTTGTTTTTGAGACAGGGTCTGGTTCTGTTGCCCAGGCTGGAGTGCAGTGGCAGGATCTCAGCTTACTGCCATCCCAGCTCATTGCAGCCTCCTTCTCCTGGGCTCAAGCCATCCTCCTACCTGAGCCTCCCATTGGGACCAACTAATTTTTTTGTAGTTTTTATTGAGACCATGTTTCCCAGGCTGGTCTCGACCTCCTGAGCTCAAACAATTTGCCCCACCTCAGCCTCCCAAAGTGCTGGGATTACAGGCATGAACCACTGTGCCTAGCCTCGTTTTCTTAATTATTAATGATGTTAACGTTTGTTAGCTACTTTTATTTCTTCCTTCATAGATTATTAGAGGTCTTAGTGTTTTCGTTATCTATTTTAATAGCCCTGTGTACGTTAAAAATATTAACTGCTGATCGTGTGTTATGATTTTTCCTTGTTTACCTTTTAAGTTTGTTTTCAAAGAAGTTTTAAATATTTATTATATAGATTATATAGAATTTGTTCTTTCTTTTGTTTTCTTGTATGGCTTCAAAACTTAAAAGTTGGCTTGTTTCAGAGAGGTGATATTTTACTTGAAAGTGAAGCGTCTATCTGAAATTTTTTTCCTCTTTTTTTTTTTTTTTTTTTTTTTTAAAGATGGGGTTTCACCGTGATGGCCAGGCTGGTCTTGAACTCCTGACCTCAGGTGATCCACCCACCTCAGCCTCCCAAAATGCTGGGATTACAGGCGTAAACCACCGTGCCCAGCCCCCTCTGTACTTTTAATTCATGTCAAGTAAATAGTTTTGCTGTAATATTTAGTCTTGATATGAGACAGATGACTATGGGCTAAATAGTTAGCTCCCCTCAGCACCTCTTAAATGAATACAGGCTGAGTCACAAGCTATTCTTAGGTGTTTTTATTCCCCTTTATGTGGGTGAATTGTTTTGTTCAGAGTTATTAACTATTCTTTGAAAATTGATTTAATTTCAATCTTCAATAGAATTTGCGTACTAACCACTTCAGTATTAGTTTACTATTCCTGTTCTTTTATGCCTCCTGGCTTATTGGTTGATTCTTTGAAGGCTAAACTCAACATTTATAAAAATCTGAGCTTATAATTTGTGCCTAAAAATCTAAAGAAGCCAGCCATGGTAGCCCATGCCTGTAATCCCAGCACTTTGGGAAGCTGAGGTGGGTGGATCACCTGAGGTCAGGAGTTCAAGACCAGCCTGGCCAACATAACAAAAGCCTGTCTCTACTAAAAACACAAAAATTAGCTGGGAATGGTGGTGGGAGCCTGTAATCCCAGCTACTAGGGAGGCTGAGGCAGGAGAATCGCTTGAACCTAGGAGGCGGAGGTTGCAGTGAAATGAGATCACATCATTGTACTCTAGCCTGGGCAACAAGAATGAAACTCCAGCTTAAAAAAAAAAATCTAAACTGAAGTTGCTAAATTGCAGAACTAGAATTAAGAACTAAGTTTGTATAGAGAAGTTATCTTTGAGGCTTTTAGGTCTTAATGCTTTGTATATTTGGGACCTAAGCCTCTAGAAATTATAATAACTTTTTTCTCAAATATTGATTAAAGTGAGAAAAACATGTCCTTTTATTAATAATTGGAACAACTTTAATTTGTTTCAGTAAAACAAATTAATGATTCTAATGAAAATAATGTTGAAATAATTGTAATCATCATCATTTACGGGTATCTTCTATGTGCCAGATGTTTTCTAGACGTGATATCTAAGCCTTAAAATAACCTGGGATTTACGTACAATTACAGTAGTACTTGCTTATCTGCAAGGAATACATTCCAAAACCCCTAGGGGAGGCCTGAAACCATGGATAATACAGGACTCTATATACACTGTGTTTTTTCCTGTGTATACATAACCTATGATTTAATTTATAAATTAGTTTAATAAATTAAGTTTAATTTATAAATTAGGCACAGTAAGAGATCAATAATAACTAATAATAAAATTGAACAATTATAACAATATACTGTTAACAATTTCAGAGATGCGAGACTTGTTCTTACGGTAGGTCTTAGCAACCTCAGCATACAAATTTTTCCTTTCCGTCCTAAGTTGAGAACTTTCACCTTTTCATTTAAAGGAAGTGGCCTCTCCTTGGCATATGCGAATTACCAGCATCACTACTCTTGCACTTTGGGGTCATTATTAAGTAAAATAAGGGTTACTTGAACACAAGCACTGTGATACTGTGACAGTTGATCTGATAACTGAGACAGCTGCTAAGTGACTGATGGGCAGGCAGCGTAGACACAGTGGATACCCTGGACAAAGGTATCCCTGGACAAAGGGATGACTTTTGTCCTGGTTGGGACGGAGGAGGGCAATACAAGATTTTACCATGCTACTCAGGATGGTGCACAATTAAAAATTTATGAGTTGTTTATTTCTGGAATTTTCCATTTTATATTTTGAGACCATGGTTGACCACAGGTAACTGAAACTTCAGAAAGTGAAACTGCAGATAAGGGGGTCTACTGTATTCACATTACCAGGTTAGGAAATTGAAGCTATGTCATGTGGAAGTCCACAAAGCTGGGAAGTACTCTCATTGGGATTCAAACTCAAGTTGCTGGGTTTGTTTGTCTTCTGTGTAGTTGAAAGAATGCTAACCCGTGCTTATTTTATTATTATTATTTTTTAGACAGAGTCTTGCTCTGTCACCCAGACAGGAGTGCAGTGGCACGATCTTGGGTCACTGCAATCTTTGCCTCCCAGGTTCAAGCGATTCTCCTGCCTCAGCTCCTGGAGTAGCTGGGATTACAGGTGTCCATCACCATGCCCAGCTAAGTTTTATATTTTTAGTGGAGATGAGATTTCACCATGTTGGCCAGGCTGGTCTTGAACTCCTGACCTCGTGATCCACCCACATCAGTCTCCCAAAGTGCTAAGATTACAGGCGTGAGCCACCATGCCCAGCCTTACCTGTGCTTATTAAATAATATTTTAGTGCCTACCATGTGGCTGACTGCTGGGCTCTAGGTATATGAAGTTGAAGAGCCATTCAGAGGAGCTCATGGTCTAATAGAAGTAGGGCAGGCGTGGAAACAAAAGTAGCAATGCTAGCTGGTATGTAGTTTAATGAGATAATACAAGACAAAATGGGATGGTGGCAAAGGAAGCTATCATTAGTGGAAGTGTCGCTCAGAAGGTAGGTAGTTCCACAGGTGCAGAGGGAGGGAGCATGGGAATAAAATCAAATGGAGGTGGAGGTGGGGAGATATTTCAGCTCTGGAAAGGGAGGCAGAAGAGAGAGCCTAAAACACCTTATATGCCATGTGAAGGGATTTTTAAAAACCAGCTCTGTTGTGACATATATTATAAAATTTGCCCTTTTAAAGTTTATAGTTCAGTGTTTTTAGTATATTCACAGACTTGTGCAACCAGTTTCACTATCTAATTTTAGAACATTTTCGTCATTCTTAAACTAACTTCCTATACCCAATGGCAGTCACTTTCCATTTCCCTCAGCATCCCTAGCTCTAGGTAGCTACTAGTCTACTTTCTGTGTCTATAAAATTGCCTATGCTAGACATTTCATATAAATGGAATTATACAATGTATGGTCTTTTGTGACTCACTTATTTTACTTACCATAATGTTTTCAAGATTCATCAATGTTATAGCATGGATCAGTACTTCATTCCTTTTTATGTCAAATATACCACATTTTGTTTATTCATTCATCTGTAGTTGATGGACATTTGTTTCCACTTGGTTGCTTCCACTTTTTGGCTATTACGAATAATGCTGCTGTGAGAATTTGTGTACAGGTTTTGGGACATATGTTTTCATTTATCTTGTGTTGTACTGAACCGAGCATAGAGAGTCAGCACCAAGACAAAAGTATGCCAAATTGCAGGGTCTTTATTGCCGGTGGCCGGCCACGGAAGACTTGCGTCTCTCCAACCCGTGGCCCCGAAGGGAGAGTGTCAAGACCTTTTATGCCTGTACAACCACATCGGGAGCGAGGGTGGGAAGCAGGGAGGGGGATGAGGGGCTTCAGACATTCCGAGGGCTAGTGGATCCTATAAATCACCTCCTGGGCGGAGAGGAGGGTGAGGGGCTCTGGACATTCCAACGGCCAGGGGACTTCTGTCATTCCGATTGTTACTTAAGTGGTTTACAGAAGTCAAGATAAGCGTTAGTTTATACATTGTCTGGGTAGTGGATGGGAATTACAGACCTTAGTTACCTATTACAAGGTGCGGGAGCCAAGATGGTGTGGGTTTGGACTGCTTGCCTGTCACATTAGCACAGAGAGCAGTTTCAACAGAAAGCCGAGGTATGGTTGAGGTATGCAGTTTTATGAGGCAGTTTTACCATGTCACAATTTGGTGCCAAAACCCAAGACAGGGGTACTCATATGGGAGACTGACCCCCTCTCCTCACTTTCCTTCTGTAAGGGGACCCACCTGCAACCTCAGCACATTAGATCAGCCCAACACCCCTCTCACCACCTTCAGATCAGATAAGCAGTCTCTCCTCTTTCTCTCTTTTTTGCTTTAGAGAAAAGGAAACAAGTCTCTTTCTCACTCTCTTCCTTTAGAGAAAAACAGACAAGTCTCCCTCTCTTTCTCTCTTTTCCTTTAAATCCTAAGGAGACAAGTCTTAGACACAAATCTCCCTCTCTCTCTTTTCATTTAGATCCTAAGGAGACAAGTCTGCCTCTCTTTCTCTCCTTTCCTTTAGATCCCAAAAAGACAAGTCTCCCTCTCTCTCTTTTCCTTTAAATCCCAAGGAGACAAGTTTCCCTTTCTAAGTAGAGGCAAAAGAGACACTCTTTATCTGTGCATTCAAAAACTCCAACATTGGCCCCAGACTTGAGTAGGGAAGACAGTCTTCTCCTTGGTGTCTGGTCAATCACAGGGATGGCTGCCTTGATCAGTCACCCACGTTACAGCCCAGGACCCAGTCAGGGACACCTACTGAAACCCTGGTGGCTACTCACTCCTTCTCTTTGTCTCTACCCTACTCCTCTCCTTAAAACTTATCTCCTTTACCAGGGGCAATATTCCACCCTCTATTCCTTTGTCTTTTCCTCTAGCCTGCATCCTAAAAAACCTAAAATCTCTTCAACTGTCACAAGATCCGAAACCTAAACATCGAATTTTTTTCTGTGACATGGCCTGGCCTCAATACAAATGAAATAATGGTTTCAAATGGCCAAAAAATGGCACTTCCAATTTTTCTATTCTGCAAGACCTATACAATTTTTGTCAATGAATGGGCAAATAGTCTGAGGTGTCTGACATGCGGGCATGTTTTTTAATACTCAATCCCTCCCTAATCTCTGCTCTCAATGCAACTCATTGCAAATTTTCCTTCTCTCCCTTCCATCCGCCCCTCCTGCCTCTGTTGGTAACCCAGAATCCTCCTTGTCCATCAACCCTTCCAACCTTTCTCCTCCCCACCTGTCTGAACCAGACCCTATTCCAGGCCCTAACCGCAGTCCCCCGCCCCAGCCTCCCTCTTCCTCCTCTGCCCACAACCTACCTCCTTATGCCCCTCTCATCACCTCCCCACCTCATACCCAGTCCAGCTTGTAGTTTCATGCTGCAGCTAACTCCTCCACCCCTAACCAACAATTCCCACTTTGAGAGGTGGCTGGAACCAAAGGCATGTTCCTTTCTCTTTATCTGACCTTTCCCAAATCAGCCAATAGTTAGGCTCCTTTTCATCAGATCCTACTAAATATATACAAGAGTTCCAATACTTAGCCCAGTCCTATAATCTCACCTGGAGTGACTTAAATGTCATCCTTACTTCTACTCTCACCCTTGAAGAACACTTAATATGTATTTTAACACCCAATCAGTCCCTGACATTAAAAAAAAAAAGCTACAGAAATTAAAATCTAGCCCTCAAACTCACAACAGGAATCAACTTTGCCTTCAAGGTGTTCAATAACAGGGAAAAAGCTGCCCAGCAGCAGCGCATCTCAGAACTACAGATGCTTGCCTCTGCCATAAGACAAACCCCAGCCACACCACCAGCTCACAAAGACTTCAAAGCACTTAGACTGCAGCATCCAACCGCCCCTCCTAGACCTTGTTTCAAGTGTTGGAAACCTGGCCACTGGACCAAGGAATGCCCACAGCCCAGGATTCCTTCTAAGCCCTGTCCCATCTGTGCGGGGCCCCCACTGAAAGTCGGACTGTCTGACTCACATCACTGCAGCTTGGTGGCTAAAGACTGACACTGCCTGAACATCTCAGAGGCCCCCCAGGCCATCACAAATGCCAAGCTTCAGGTAACTCCTATGGTGGAGGGTAAGTCCATCCCCTTCTTAATCAATATTGGGGTCACCCACCCCATGCTGCCTTCTTTTCAAGGACCTGTCTCCTTGGCTTCCATAACAGTTGTGGGAATTGATGGCAAGGCCTCCAGCCTCTCAAAACTCCCCAAGTCTGGTACCAGTTAGCCCAGAACTCCTTTCTACATTCTTTCCTAATTATTCCCACTTGTCCAGTCCCCTATTAAGCCAAGATATCCTAGCAAAATTGTCTCCCTCCTTAACTATTCCTGGGCTACAGACACCTCATTGTTGCCCTCCTCTCTGAACCAGTACCTCCCTCAATACCTCCCCTTATGTCCCCTTACCTTAACCCTAGGGTGCAGAACACAACCTCCCCATCCCTTGCTCACTCACCCTCATCATCCCCTTAAACCTAACCACCGTTACCCTGCCCAGTGCCAGTACCTCATCCCACAACAGACTTTAAAAGGCCTAAAGCCTATTATCAGGTCTATTACAACATGGCCTTTTAATTCCTACAAACTCTCCTTACAATTCCCCTATCCTACCTGTCCAAAAACCAGACAAATCCTACAGACTAGTCCAAGACCTCCGCCTCATCAATCAGATTGTACTTCCCATCCACCCACTTGTACCAAACCCCTATGCCCTCCTATCTTCCATACCCCCTTTCACAACTCACTATTCTGTTCTTGACCTCAAAAACACTTTTTCTAAAGCCCAAATTTCTTCCCCACCTGTTACCTATCTTGGTATAATCCTTCACCAGCATACACACACTCTCCCTGCCAACCATATACAGCTTATCTCCCAAACCCCAATCCCATCCACTAAACAAACAGCTCCCCTCCTTTCTAGGTGTCATGGCATACTTTTGCCTCTGGATACCAGGTTTTTCCCTCCTAACCAAACCACTTTATAAACTTACAAAAGGGAACTTAGCTGACCCCTTAGACCCTAAATACTTCCCCATTCTTTCTTTCGTTTGTTAAAGGCGACCTTGAAAACAGCCCCTACACTAGCACTTCCCAACTCCTCCCAACCCTTCTCCCTTTACAGGGCAAAAGAAGAAGGCTGCACAGTGGGGGTTCTTACAGAAGAGCCAGGCCCACGACCAGTCACCTTCTTGTCTAAACAGCTTGACCTCACAGTCCTAGGCTGGCCGTCATCTTTACATTCTATGGCCACTGCAGCCATAATACACTCCTAGAATCCCTTAAAATTACAGGCTATGCCCCACTTACTCTCATAGTTCACACAACCCCAAAGTTTAGTTTCTTCTTCACTGCTTACACACTTACTTTCAGCCTCTCGCCTCCTCCAGCTTTATGCATTCTTTATTGAAATCCCTACCATAACCCTTGCTCTCAGTCCTGACTTTAACCCAGCCTCTCACTTAATACCCAACACAAACCCGGAACCCCATGACTGTATCTCCCTAATCCATATAGTTGTGAAGAGGGAGACCCAGGCATCTTAGATCAACTTCCCCTTTGACTATCACACTGCATCTCAATAGAAGAAAATGCTGACCAACTGGCGCCTCCAGTTTCACCTTCCTGTAGATGGCAGGCTGGGTCTTGGGGAAACTCTCCAGAAGGCACTATTTTCACTGAAAACAAGAACAAACCAGAAAACTTTTCATGTGTGAATCCTAAAACTGTAAACCAGAACCCTTTCATATGTGATTCCTGAAACTGTAAACCAAAACCTTTTCACATGTGAGTCCTAAAACTATGAACCAAAACCTTTTCATAAGTGATTCCTGAAGCTGTAAACCGAGACCCTTTTCATATGTGATTTCTAAAGCTATAAACCTAAGATTCTTCTATGTGTAATATCTAAAGTATAAGCCTATATAAAGGCAGAACCTTCCTTTGTTAGATGAGCTGAGGTTTGGACAAATTATGCTCAGGCTCCCGGCCGAATAAACTCCTCCTGTATTCAATGTTTGAGAGATCCATTTCCCGTGGCCACTCCTGCTACAGTAGCATCCTCCCCATTTCCCCATATTTCTCTTTTTCCTATTCCAGACCCAGATCACACATGGTTTATTGATGGTAGTTCTTCAAAGCCCAGTTGGCTGGCACTGGCCAAAGCTGGTTAGGCTGTCGTATCCTACCCATCTATTATTGAGGCTGCCACACTCCACACCTCCACCACTTATCAGCAAGCTGAACTGATTGCCTTAACCCATGCTCTTACTCTTGCCAAAGGACTACATGTTAATATTTACACTGATTCTAAATATGCCTTCTACATCCTTCACCATCATGCTATTATATGGGCAGAAAGAGGTTTTCTCACTACACAAGGGTTCACTGTTATCAGTGGCCACTTAATAAAGACCCTCCTTAAGGTCACTCTCCTCCCAGCAAAGGCCAGAGTTATCCACTGCAGAGGACACCAAAAACCATCAGATTCTATTGCCCAAGGAAACGCCTTAGGTGACAAAACAGCCAAAGAAGTGGCGGACACCCCAGTATCTCCCCCACATGGTCAGTATTTTTCCTTCTCATCTATCTACACTACCTATTCTTCCTCCAAAATCTCGCTTTACCATTTGCTTCCCACAAGAGGCAAAAGGTTCTTACACCATGGAAAGTTCCTCCTTCCTGCCTCAAAAACTCACTCTATCCTCTCATCCTTTCATAACCATGTCCATGTAGGATACAAGCTCCTGGTTCATCTTTTAGAACCCCTTATTTTTTTTCCTTCATGGAAGTTTACCCTCAAAACAATCACATCTCAATGTTCTATCTGCCACTCTACTACTCCTCGGGGCTTTCTCAGACCCCCTCATTTTCCTACATATCAGGCCAGCGGATTTTCCCCTACACAAAATTAGCAAATAAACTTGAAGTTTTGCCCAGATAGGCATTTACCCTGTCTCTCACTCCATCCTTGGCTGCCGTCCCCTTGTTCATCAGACTGTCCTCCAGATCCGTCTTCTCCCTGCTTAGAGCTAGCCTTATTAATAAAGGTGAATGGTTACTCGTGTATACCAAATGCTTTCTCATACACCATGAATACAAGACCTCTCCTTCCACACAATTACCCTATCAAACCCCACTGCAACCTTTAACTGCTGCAGCCCTGGCTGGTTCCCTTCGTATCTGGGTACAAGACCCCAGGCCCCCCAGAACACTTTCTCATCTCTTCACTGTACACTTTTAGCTCTGCATCAGCCAAGGACATTTTTTTTAATCCTCTGTGGCTCTTCCACCTACCTCTGCCTTCCTACCAATTGAAGAGGCACCTGTACCTTAATTTTCCTTACTCCCCAAATCCAGTTTGCCAATGGAAATAAACCCTTCTCTGTCCCCCTTTTAACTCCTACATGACAAAAAAGTGTCATTCCATTAATCTCCTTGCTTGTAGGATTATGAGTCTCCACTGCTGCAATCAGGACAGGTATAGCAGGCCTTACTATTTCAATCCCCACATTCCACAGTCTCTCTAGTGACTTTTTTCTGCCAGCATTTCAGACATAACTCTAACACGATCTGTTCTCCAAGCTCAAGTTAATTCCCTGGCTGCAGTTGTCCTCCAAAATTGCCAAGGCCCCAATTTACTAACTGCTGAAAAAGGAGGACTCTGCTTATTCCTAAATGAAGAATGCTGCTTTTATCTAAAGCAATTCAGCCTTGTATATGACACCATCAAAAAACTTAAAGACAGGACCCAAAAACTCACTAATCAGGAAAATAATTATTCTGGACCTAGCTGACCACTCTCTAACTGGGTGTCATGGCTCCTCCATTAGCAGGCCCCCTTATACCCATTTTTCTCATTCTCTTATTCAGACCTTGCCTTTTCTGACTAATCTCTCATTTCCTACAAAATTGTATCCAAGCTATAACCAATCAGTCAATACGGCAAATGTTCCTCCTAACAAACCCACAATATCAACCTTTGCCTCAAAACCTCTCGGAAGACTAAATTCTTTCCTATTTTTGGGTTTCCACACTGCCTCCAATCCCTCCCTCAAAGAAACCCTGAGAAATGTCACCCATCACCACTCTGTACCATCCCCAAAATTTCACTGCCCCCACTCCATTTTTTCCAGTTTTTACTTTTTCATTATTAATATTAAAAATGCAGGAATGCAAGGTTCTTTGAACTGACTGCACCATGGACTACATGATGGTGACCCCTGTGACCCACATGTAAAGCTCCAGAAGCCAGAAAGTCTGGAGCCAGAAAGTCTGAGTCAACGTTGTAACATTGGGTCCTGTGACCCAATTAACCAACCTTGCAACATTTTGCCATTGTTCCTGCCTCATCCATTCCTGCCTTAACTGATAACCCAACCTCGGTACACTGGAACTTGGACCTTGTGACACACACCCCCAGCAACACCCCCAACCACAGCTTGCAAAAACTGCCCTGAATGGTAACTTCTGTAACTTCCACTGCCTACCCCAAACCTATAAAACCAACTCCTATCCAACCGCCCTCCACTGACTCTCTTTTTAGACTCAGCCTGCCTGCACTCAGGTGAATAAACAGCCATGTTGCTCGCGCAAATCCTGTTTAGGGGATCTCTTCATTCAGAGTGTGCATAACACTATTTGTTGTCTGTGTATCTTGTTTTTTTCTTTATTGTTTTTGCTTTTTAAATTGTATTTTTGTTTTATAGGTCCTGTGAAATTTGTGCTTTAAAGATGTTCTGTTTTGATGTGTTTTCAGGATTTGTTTCAAGATTTAGAGGTCCTTTTAGCAGTTCTTGTAGTGGTGAGGCCGGAAAATAGGGTCTGGAGGCAGGGAGCATTAGGTCAATTCACACTTCAGCTATAACAGTAAGTATCCTCTACATAGGGCATACACCATGTAAATAACTTTGTGACTTTATTGTCTTCATTTATGTAGGGCATACCCCAAATAGAAGGTATTTAAACTCACAAAAACTCTAACAGGGCCTGTTAGCCCCTATGCTCAAGCCAACTCTCACACTGTGGAGTGTACTTTCATTTTCGATAAATCCTTTAATTCCTTCCTTGCTTTGCTTGTGCTTTTTGTCCAATTCTTTCTTCAAGATTCCAAGAACCTGGATACCCTCCACTGTTAATGTATCTTGTTGAGCTAGCCAGAAAGAGGTAAGCCCAACGTTTGGAATTTATTCATCTCCTTTCTCCTTTCCTTTCTGCCCCATACTTGGGAATCTCTTTTCCTTTCCAACCTGGGACCCTTGCGGGGCAGCACCTAAACATGGAAGCAACTGCAGGTTTCTGTCCATGGCCAGTGAAACCAATGGGTTTTCCATGCGGAAAAGCCTGACCACCACTGCCAGTTTGCTTAAGGAACCCAGGTCTTTTTCATTTTTTTTTTTTCCTTTCTTTCTCTTACAGTCTTTCAGTGGCTGTTTTCTAGTAGCTCCTTGGAAATTGAGGGCAAATTGGCTGGGGTCACTCCCAAGTACTTTGTGAAGGCCTAGAAATGAATGGAAATAATTGCCCTGCCCCAAAGGGGAAATGAATTTTTTTTTAATGTTTTCGGTGGTCGATCCCTACATGAGGCACAGCAGCTTGGAGCAAACTCACACATGTTTCAGGCAATTTAAACCTTCTTTTATTCTGCTAAATTTTTCCCTTCCTGTATTCAACTGGCTAAGGGCAACAGAAACCCTCCTAGCCTCCAGTTCTTATCATTAAAGTTCATGCAACAGGAAGGATGGGAGATTTGGCCTTATCAAATTATAAGGATGCTAACAGTTGGGGAGTACACCCAGGTACCAAAGGAAAGTTCATAGCAGGCTCTAGAGAGAATGAATGCAAAATGGCACCAGTGCCCCTAAGTGAGGTCAGAGACATCTGGAACTCTAAGACTGGACCCCAAGGAGGATGCTTTGTGGGTCCTGCAGACTTGAACCTGCCCAAAGGGAACACCCTAGGCAGAGGTCTAATATTAAGGCCCTCTTAGAATTTCTATCCAAGTTGCAATGCTGCTAGGCCCCAAAATTGTTTATAATCTGAAGTTTACTATCTAATGGGAAAGTGGGATGGCATTGCATGTATCCAGGACTTTGTGCTACTGTTGTTAGCAGGGGGCACTGTTAATGTGTGACACCCTCCTCTATTGCTGTTCGGCCCCAGTGCTCCATGGAGTCTGGGGAGGTTTAGCCTTTAAGAATCTAACTGCCATGGAGACTGCTTTACCTGAAATTTTAGTTCACAGCATTCCTTGGATTATCTACTGGGGCAAAGTAAAACTGGCAAGTTTGTAATGCTATCTCAAGACTAAGGTTCTTGGATCTTCATTTACATGTGTGTGTACATGTCTAGATGTGTTTACTTGCATGTACACTTATTGTTATATTTTATGTCTACATTAGGTAAATAAGTCTAAGCAATTTTCAAGTTCACATGACCTAAGTACAACTTTACTAAACAAGCTGGCTTTAAAATTATTGGTTCAATAAAAATAGAAAGGCCTTCAGAATTGTAAGCATACATTTTGCCTGAATTTTATGTTTGCCTTTGGTAGATAATTTAAAATGTCAATGTTAATTCAAGCTGGGAGCTGCTTGGGGTGAGCCTGCCTCCCATTCTATTCAAAGTCTCACTGAAATACATCCATATCTGATTGCTTCCTTTGGAAAGGCTAATCAGAAACTGAAAAGAATGCAACCATTTGTCTCCCACCTGTGATCTAAAAGCTCCCAAGCCTCCTCCCTGCCTCAAGTTGTCCTGCCTTTGCAGACGAAATCAATGTTCCTTTTACATATGTTGACTGACTCCCTTGTTGAAAGTAAAAATTAAGTACAGTAAATGGGATAAATGTTTTTGGTAAATTTTTTCTGTAAATTAAAATCTTAGGCTAGGTGCGGTGGTTCACGTCTGTAATCCCAGCACTTTGGGAGGCAGAGATAGGTGGATCACTTGAGGTGAGGAGTTTGAGATCAGCCTGGCCAGCATGGTAAAACCCCATCTCTGCTAAAAATACAAAAAAAAACACAAAAGCCAGGTGTGGTGGCATGTGTCTGAAGTCCCAGCTACCTGGGAGGCTGAGGCAGGAGAATAGCTTGAACCCATGTTGTGAAGGACACAGTGAGCCGAGATCACGCCATTGCACTCCAGGCTGGGAGACAGAGCAAGACTCCATCTCAAAACAAAAAAAAAAATGTAAAGTTATTTTTGATGCTCATTAATTATCTGGGTCATTTCCAATTAAAAGGGCGTTGTAATATGTGTAAGGTCTTTTAGACTGACTGACAGCACCGTAGACTATACCATAGTAACCTCTATGGCCTGCACATACACTCCAGATGAGTTCCTGAAACTAGAAAGTCTGAAGTAACTAGATAACCACAAAAGGAGAAGAAATGACCAACCCCTGTGGCACCTAATTAACTTTGAGACATTATTCTATTGTTCCTTATTTCCACCTCAACTGATAAGGCAATAGGACTTTGTAACTGACCTTGGTCTACCTCGTGACTCCAGACTCTATGACCTCTTCCCAGCTTGCAAAAACCACCCTGAACTCTAACTTCTGTAACCTTCCACTGCCTACCCCAAACCTATAAAACCAACTCCTATCCCACTGCCCTCTGCTGACTCTCTTTTCAGACTCAGCCCACCCACGCCTGGGTGAATAAACAGCCATGTTGCTCACACAAAGCCTGTTTGGAGGGTCTCTTCATTCAAAGCATTCATTTAACATTTGGTGCCGAAACCTGGGATGGGGGAACTCCTACAGGAAACCAAACCCCCTGTCCCTGTTCTCCTTGTGCTCACTCTGCGAAGAGACCTACCTATGACCTAGGCTCATCAAACCAGCCCACAAATTCACTCACCATTCTCAGATTAGGTAAGTGGTTTGCCTCAACTCTCTTCTTTAGCCCTTCTCACTACCTATCAGCCTCCTTCTCCTTTCAGTTTCATTTTCTTCTCCCTTTCAGCAAAGACAAGAAAGACAACTTTCCATGAGGTTCCTGACCAGAAAAAATCCTAGGTAGGTCAGAGAACCAGGAAGACAGTCTTCCCTCATTGACTGATAATTGCAGAGACGTGTTCTCTGGTCACTCACTTGCACTCATAGGTGATGGATCCACAGGGGGTGGGGGGGATGTCCCCTTTGACCGATTCACCCCAGATACAGACCAAGGTTTAGTCTGGGATGCCTGCCAAACAGCTTCATTGCACACTCACTTTGTCTCCACTGCTCTTCTTAAACTATGGGCAATCTCCTGCCCTCCATTCCTCCCTCCTCTCCCTTAGCCTGCATTCTGAAAAATTTCAAACCCCTCCAGCTATCACCTGCCCTAAAACCTAAGCATCTTATTTTCTTCTGCAATACTGCTTAGCCACAATAAAATTGGACAATGGCTCTAAATAGCCAGAAAATTTTACCTTTGATTTTTCTATCCTGCAGGATCTAGACAACTTTTGTTGTAAAATGGGCAAATAGTCTGAAATTCTCTACATCCAGGCATTTTTTTTACACTCCAATTCCTCCCTAATCTCTGCTCTCAATGCAACTCATCCCAAATTTTCCTTCTCTCCCTTCCATCCACCCCTCCTGCCTCTGTTGGTAACCCAGAATCCTCCTTGTCCATGAACCTTTCTGAGCTGTCTCCTCTCTGCCCATCCAAGCCAGACCCCAATCCAGGCCCTAACCCCCTCCCCAGAGCCTCCCTCCTCTTCCTCTGCCCAGAACCTACCTCCTTATGCCCCTCCTGTCACCTCCCCAACTCATACCCAGTCCAGCTTACAGTTTAGTCCTGCGGCTAACTCTTCCACCCTTGCCCAGCAATTCCCGCTGTAGCCAATGGCATAGTCAGGGTGTACGTTCCTTTCTCTTCATCCGACCTTTCCCAAATCAGCCAATGGTTAGACACTTTTTGATCAGATCCTACTAAATATATATAAGAGTTTCAACAGTTAACACAGTCCTGTAATCTCACCTGGAGTGACTTAAATGTCATCCTTCTACTCTCACCTCTGAAGAACATTTAATACTCATTTTACAACCTAATCAGCCCCTGGCATTACAAAAAGTTAGAGAAATTAAAATCTGGCCCTCAAACTCAACAGGAATTAATCAACCTTGCCTTCAAGGTGTTCAGTAATAGGGAAAAAGCTGCCCAGCAGCAGTGCATCTCAGAACTACAGATGCTTGCCTCTGCTGTAAGACTAACCCCAGGCACACCACCAGCTCACAAAGACTTCAAAATGCCCAGACTGTAGTGTCCAGCCACCCCTTCTGGACCTTGCTTCAAGTGTCAGAAACCTGGCCACTGAGCCAAGGAATGCCAGCAGCCTGGAATTCCTCCTAAGTCCTGCCCCATTTGTGTGGGCCCCTACTGAAAGTCAAACTGTCCGATTCATGTCGCTGCTCCCAGAGCTCCTGGAGCTCTAACCCAAAGCTCCCAGACCAAATCCTTCCCAGATCTCCTTGACTTGGCAGCTGAACACTGACAATGCTTGATCATCTCAAAGGCCCCCTGTACATACCATCATGGATGCCGAGCTCCAGGTAACTCCTATGGTGGAGAGTAAGTTCATCCCCTTCTTAATCAATATGGGGGCCACCTACTCCATGATGCCTTCTTTTCAAGGATGTATATCCTTGACTTCTGTAACCATTGTGGGAATTGATGGCAAGGCCTCCCAAAACTCCCCAAGTCTGGTGCCAGTTAGGCCAACACTCCTTTCTACATTCTTTCCTAATCATCCCTACTTGCCCAGTTCCCCTGTTAGGCCAAGATATCCTAGCAAAATTGTCTGCCTCCTTAACTATTCCTGGGTTACAGTCACACCTCATTGCCACCATCCTCCTGAAACTCATACCTCCCTCAATAGCTTCCCTTATGTTCCCCTACCTTAACCCTAGGGTTGGGAAATTACCTCCCTATCCCTTGCTACAAGTCACTCATCTCTCCTCATCCCCTTAAAACGTAACCACCCTTACCCTGCCCAGCACCAATACCCCATCCCACAACAGGCTTTAAAAGGCCTAAAGTCTGTTATCACCCATCTATTGCAACATGACCTTTTAATTCTTACAAACACTGCTTATAATTCCCCTATCCTACCTGTCCAAAAATGAGACAAATCCTACAGACTAGTTCAAGACCTCCACCTCATCAATCAGATTATACTTCCCTTCCACCCAGTTGTATCAAACCCCTATACCCTCCTATCTTCCATATCCCCTTCTGCAACTCACTATTCTGTTCTTGATGTCAAAAGTGCTTTCTTCTAAAGCTCAAATTTCTTCCCTATCCCTTACCTATCTCGGTATAATCCTTCACGAACATACATGCACTCTGCCTGCTAACCATATCTAGTTAATTTCTAAACCCCAACCCCCATCCACTAAACAACAGCTTCTCTCCTTCCTAGGCATTGTAGGATACTTTGCCTCTGGATACCAGGTTTTGCCCTTCTAACCAAACCACTTTATAAACTTACAAAAGGGACCTTAGCTGACCCCATAGACCCTAAATCCTTCCCTGATTCTACCTTTTGTTCACTAAAGAAGGCTTTAGAAACAGCCCCTGCACTAGCACTCCCCAACTCCTCCCAACCCTTCTCCCTTCACATGGCAAAAGTAAAGGTCTGTGCAGTCCGGGTTCCTGCACAAGAACCAGGCCCACGACCAGTCACCTTCTTGTCTAAACAGCTTGACCTCACAGTCCTAGGCTGGCCGTCATGTTTATGTACCATGGCCACCATGGCTTTGATATTCCTAGAATCCCTTAAACTCACAGGCTACACTCTACTTACTCTCTATAGCTCTCACAAACTCCAAAGTTTAGTTTCCTCTTCACACCTTACGCACATACTTTCAGCCCCTTGCCTCCTCCAACTTCATTCACCATTCATTGAAACCCCCACAGTAACCATTGCTCTTGGTTCCGACTTCAGCCCAGCCTCTCACTTAATACCCAACACAAACCCTGAACCCCATGACTATCTCCCTAATCCATGTAGCATCTTTCCCATTTCCCCATATTTCTCTTTTTCCTATTCCAGACCCAGATGACATATTGTTTATTAATGGCACTAGCCAAAGCTAGCTATGCTGTTATGTCCCACTCATCTATTATCAAGTCTTCCACACTTCCCTCTTCTACCACTTCTCAGCAAGCTTAACCGATTGCCTAAACCCATGCTCTTACTCTTGCCAAAGGACTACATGTTAATATTTACACTGGTTCTAAATACACATTCCACATCCTTCACCACCATGCTGTTTTATGGGCAGAAAGAGGTTTCTCACCACACAGGGGTCCTCTATTATCAAAGCCCCCTTAAAAAAGACCCTTCTTAAGGCCACTCTACTCCCAGCCAAGGCCAGAGTTATCCACTGCAGAGGACTCAGGATTCAAGCCACTCCTAAAGAACCTCAGGGTATAGTCTTTTTGAACTTCTGCTTTGGCCTAACCTTATTCCAGACACCAGTCCTCTTGGTGACTATCTTCCAGTCCTCCAGCAGGCCAGACATGAAATCCACCAGCCTGCTAATTTCCTCTCACCCACTCCAGATACCCGGCCATATGGAAACACCCCAGCCAGAAGGTCAGTCCTAGTTAAAAGCCTAACCCCTCGGTCTCTGCAACCTTGATGGATAGAGCCCTTCCTGGTCATCTATAGCACCCCAACCACTGTCCGTCTATAAGACCCTCCCCAGTGAGTCTGTCATTCCAGGATAAAGCTGTTTCCATCAAACAATCAGCTTGACTTTTCCTCCTCCTCCTGAAAGTTCTAAGTACTCTCCACTACTTAAACTCACCTGTATCCCTGAAGTGGAAGAATAACCCTATATAAACCTAACATACCTTCTACTTTTGTCAGGCATCTTTTTCCTTATTGCCACTCCCTTATACATTTCCTGAAATCACCTAATGGAATTCACCTAGGAGACCTCCTACCCTCTTTGTGTTCCTTTACACTTCACCTCCAAGGCACTGTCCCCCACATTAAACAAGAAATAGGAACATACCAGCCGCTTAATATTTATCCTTCTCCCTCTCTTATTTGGCACAGGTAGGCATTTACCCTGTCTCTCACTCCATCCTTGGCCATCCTCCCCTTGTTTATCAGACTCACCTCCAGACCCCTCTTCCTGTGTGCTCATATCTAATCTTGTTAATGAAAGTGAGTGGTTACTTATAGATGTCACACACTTTCTCATACACCATGAAGACAAAAGCTCTCCCTCCACAAAGTTACCCCACCAAACCCTGCTACAACCTTTAAAGCCACAGGCCTTGCTGGTTCCCTTGGCATTTGGGTCCAAAGCCCCAGCACCCTCAGAACACTTTCTCACCTTTTCAGTTTACCCTTCCAGTTCTGTCTAAGCCAAGAATATTTTTTCCTCTCTGGTTCTTCTTCTTACCTCTGCCTTCCTACCAACTAGACAGGCACTTGTACCCTAGTTTCCTTTACTCACAAAATTCAGTTTGCCAACAAAGATGAAAGCCTCTCTATTCCCCTTGTGGTCCCAACATGACACAAGTGGGTCATTCCATTGATCCCCTTACTTGTAGGGTTAGGAATTACCACCATACTGAGCACAGGCATAGCAGCCCTTACCACTCAATTGTCACCTTCTGTAGCATCTCTAATGATTCCTCTGCCAGCACTGCAAAATTAACTCAATCACTATTCCTTCTTCAAGCTCAAGTAAATTCCCTAGCTTCAGTTGTCCTCCAAAACCACAGGGATCTTGATTTACTGACTGCTGAAAAAGGGGCTGTTGGCCTATTCCTAAATGAAGAATGTTGTTTTTATGTAAACCAGTCCAGCCTCACATATAATGCCATCAATAGATTAAAGGATAGAGCCCAAAAGCTCACTAATCAGGCAAATGGTTATTCTGGACCTGGATGGACTACTTGGACTTTCTCTGTGTATCATGGCTTCTTCTAATTCTTAGTCCTCTGATACCTATCTTTCTCCTTCTCTTATTTCAACCCTGTGTTTTCTGATTAATCTTGCAATTCCTACAAAATCATATACAAGTGATAACCAGTGAATATGACAAATGCTCCTTCTAAGAACCCCACAATATCACCCCTTGCTTCAAGATCTCCCAGCAGTCTAAATTCCTTCCCAGTTTTAAGTTTCTGCTATGCTTCCAAATCCCGCCCAAAGAAGCCCTGAGAAATATCGCCCCAACACCCCTCTGTGCTGGCCTTTTTAATATTCCACTGCCCTCCACTATTCATTTCTTTTTCCTTTGTATGACTAATATAAAAAGACAGGAATGTAAGGTCTTTTTGACTGACTGACAGCACCATGGACTATGCCATGATAACCTCTGTGACCTGCACAGACACTCCAGATGAGTTCCTGGAACTAAAAAGTCTGAAGTAACTGGAAAACCACAAAAGGAGAAGAAATGATCAACCCCTGTCATGCTTAATTAACTTTGAGACATTCTTCTATTGTTCCTTATTCCTGCTCAACTGATGAGGCAATTGGACTTCATAAGTGATCTTGGTCAACCTCAAGACTCCAGACCGTATGACCTCCTTCCCAGCTTGCAAAAACCACCCTGAACTGTAACTTCTGTAACTTTCCACTGCCTATCCCAAACCTATAAAACCAACTCCTATCCCACCACCCTCTGTTGACTCTCTTTTCAGACTCAGCCCACCTGTGCCCAGGTGACTAAACAGCCATGTTGTTCACACAAAGCCTGTTTTGGCAGGGGGAGGGGGGTCTCTTCATTTAGAGTGTGCATTTAACAATCTGGAAAAATATGTTCCTAAAATTGTGAATTGTTCTTATCTACAAATGCCCATATCTGATAATTCAGGATTTCTTGCTTTTCAGGATTTCATTAAAGTTTTAGGTTACTAAGGATAAAACTTTTAGTTAACAGGTAATTCTGAATACAAAATATGCCAGAAAAGTTTATGTTATTATTTAAAAATTAATAATTTTTTCTAATTCAAAAGTTATCTAAAGGTCAGTTAAAATTACAGATTTGAAAAGGTTATTTGTAAAACAATGTAGTAAGGAACCATTAAGTAGGAGAGGAAGATGTGGAAAAAGTTTAAATAAAATATTCCTTAACACCTAATAGAGAATTGAAGACATTTAGCTAATTAACATTTTCATAGTCAAAGCTCTTAATCTTGATTAAAGTAAAATTAGAAGTATTGTAAAAAAAAAATGCATCAGCAGTTTGGCAATTCTTTAAGAGTTCAGCATAAAGCTGGATTAAGTGTAAAGCCAAATTTCACATACATGCTTGCATTGCTTCACACTATGTTTACTGTTTTGTATGGATAGGGTTGGAGTACTTACTGGCCATGTGCCTAAAATGGATTTCTTGATTGCACAAAATGTATAATGATATTGGTGAACTTAAGGATATTGAATTGTGTCTCAGGAATAAAATATTCATTATGTGAGTTTTTCGGGGTCCCTAGGTAACACTGTAACCTCCAGGGTAAACTGAGTAGAAAAATGTAGGGTTGGTTTCCTGCTTGTTTTGTTTTTGTTTCTAGTTTTCACTAATTTGCTATTTATTCTCCTCTGGCTTTGCTTGTGTATATGTGTATGTATATAAAACCATGATTTTTTGGTTTGTTTCTAATAGAAGGCTTTTATTTAGTTCTGATGCATTTCTAGCAAGTCATCATTTATTCCATTTATCTTGAATGCCTAAGCTACCTTTGTCAGGCCTGTAAGAATTAATGGAGCACACCAGGTTTTTATCCTTAAACTAACTTTTTGGAGTTTAGGCTTCCCGATACTTTAAGTGTGTTGAGTGTATTCTCAATAACAGGGTATTTTTCATATTTATCTCTCTGCCTAGTTTCTCCAAAATTTATAAATTATGTATAACATTCTTAATGCATGGCAATGTGTCTGTTTGCATACCGTCAAGCAGGGTAGGCAGGGCTGCTCAGAGAGAGAAACCAGAAATCTGGCATGCCAGCAAAAGGATACGAATTTTTTTTTACCAACCTCTGGCCTCTTTCTCTGTGTAAACTGGTTAAATGCAAAGTAAAAGTCACTGTATATCTCCTCTGCAAAGTTTTAATTAATTGGTTTAATAATAATAATAATAGCTTAAATAATATTTTGTCAAAAAAGTAGAAAGTATAATGCATTTCATGTGACCTTAGCAATCTCTGGGAAATAAAGATGGTTTTCAGGATTATTGGTAAAATACAAATATCTTCAAAATGTAAACGTGTGGTCTAAATTATGTTTAAATATTAGGTTTTTAAATTGCTTTAAGGTCATAAACTGCTTCTTTGATTTTGAAAATTATTTAACTTGTCTGCTTTCTAGCTAGGAAGGAAGGGCCTTGGGACATGTGAAGTTGGCCATGCCCTAGCTATGCTGGAAATAGTCAAACCTTATCAGAACATAACTTACCACATTTTACATTAAAGTTAAAATTGCTGAGTCACCATTGTAACATGCAATTAAGACTATTAGAAACAGTTTCACATGCAAGGTGTTTAAGAATAGTAAAATGTATTTTTTTAAGGTTATAAAAGGCTTTTACTTCTTTAAAATTTCTAGTAATCATTTTGGTATAATAAATAATTTATGGTAATCTGGAATTCCAAAATCAAATGTTGGTTTCAAAATTGTTTTTCCTAGTGCCGGCTTTCTGGATGAATCACAGGACCTCTGAAAACATTCAGAAAAGAGGTAAAAAGATTATTTAATGTGGTTAGATACATAGGACTGCCAAAATGATGTTCAATATTCTTTAGGTTATGTTTTTGTCGACAGTACTAATATGTATTCCAAAATTGTATGAGATTTCTAAAATTCTAATGTCTAAGTATATGATACCATTCTCAATTATAGTTATTAAGTTATTGTAAACCACAGAAATAATCAAATTTCCTAACACAAAGCTACTAATACAAGTAAAACAAAAAATTAATTAAATATTGTTATAAACAAATTTTTGGTACCACAAAAGAAATAGCACTTGAACACAATTTTCTCAGCAAGGCAAATTTACTTCTATAGAAGGGTGTGTCTAGCTGATGGAGCAATGGTGAGAGCACCATGAACAAAGGAAAGCAGGGGTTTTTA
>CAUYLG010001395.1:0-22534 GCA_963573385.1 Cacajao melanocephalus
AATCATGAAGAAACATTAGAAAACCAAATCTGAGATATAGTCTATAGAATACCTAGGCAGTACTCTTGAAAAAATCTCAAGAGCATAAAAGAAAATGCAAGTCTGAAAAATCTGTCTTTGGAGAAGACAAAAAAAAAAAAACATGACAACTGTTATGGTTTCACTATATCCCCACCCAAATCTTAATATTGAATTCCTATGGGTTATGGGAAGGATGAGTTGAGGGGCAATCGAATCATGGGGGCAGGTCTTTCTCATGCTGTTTTCATGATAGTGAGTAAGTCTCATGAGATCTGATGGTTTTGAAAAACAGGAATCTCCCTGCACAATCTCTCTCTTTGCCTGCTGCCATCCATGTAAGATGTGACTTACTCCCCCTTGCCTTCTGTCATAACTGTGAGGCTTCCCCAGCCATATATATATGTAGATATATATATAGTTCCACATGGAACTATAAGTCCCAATGAAACCTCTTTGTTTTGTACATTGCTCAATCTCCAGTTTGTCTTTATCAGCAGTGTGAAAACAGACAAATACAACAAAGTGCAGTGTGTGATCCTGGGTTGGATCTTGGGCTAGATGAAGTACATTGTGTTAGTGAGACAACTGGTAAAATTTGAATAAGATCTATAGAATACATAATATCATTTTATCAATATTCTTTCCTGATTTTGGTAACTGAGTTTTATAAGAAAATGTTCTTTTTTTTAGGAAATACAAACTGAAATATTTAGAAGTTTACCATATCTACAACTTAATCTTAAATATTTCAAAATATATATATTTAAATATGTATGTGTTAATATATATGCATATTTGCATATGTACTTATGTATACATAAAATGTATGTATATGTGCATATATACATATGTGTATGTGTGTTTATATGTGTGAGGTAATGGAGAGAATAACTCATAAAGCAAGAGGAGTGAAAAACATCTAAAATAATCTAAGTGAAAAGTATCCAGGAATTCCTCAAACTATATTTGCAAATATTTATAAGTAAGAAATAATTTCAAAATAAAAATAAAGTGAAGGCAACCTTTTAATGTAAGGAATAGTGCTATAACATACTGACTAAATCATTAAGGAAATCTGATCCACGATCCCAGTAAATACTTTGGTTACTTACAAGATCATAAACAAAATAAGCTAATCCTGAGATATGTAATGTAATTGACCCGTCTGATTCAAATTCTGTAAACAGACACATATATACTCATACATGCAAGAATTCACATACACAAGCACACACACGCCTACACATGCTTTTTCCCCCAAAATAACCTGAAATGTCAATATATGCTGCAGTATTTGACAATATAAACCAATAATCAGTCAATCGGCTTTTGTGAAAAGCATAGTTAACACAACAGTAGTACTCATCACAGACAACTGTCCTTATAGTTTTAGAATTTAGCCTTCATAGTCTGCAAAGAAAAAGATAGGCAGCAAAAGTAGTAACAATTTTTTTTAAAGTCAGATCAAATAATGCTAATGGTTTCAAAAGCACATATATACCTTTGTCTTCTCATTTGTGACAGAGCTAGGAGATCCATTTGTAAATTGACACATCACTCTGCATCTTGATTTGTTTTCAACATAGTCCATAGCTCTGAGGGAAGCATAGAGCTGAAAGAATTCAGGGTTGAAATAGCTAGGTTACAGAATCCTGGTTTTCTCATTAACGAAGTTTGTAACTTTTATCAGGATCCTTCACTTTTCTCAGCCTTAATTTGAACGCATGTAATTCTGTAAAATGCATATAATTATACTTATCAAAATATGTGAGTTAATCAAGTAGTATTAATTACGTGAGCATACATTTTAAACTTGTAAAGCCTATTTTTATATATGTTTACATTTGTGTCTTTAAAAAGTATAAAATTGCATTTATTTATAAACATAATCTTAGAAATTTAGTTAAGTTAAAATGTTCAGTCTTTCATTATTTATTACATATAAACCTTAGCATGCAATTTTCCCTATTTGGCCAGGGTTAGGGATATAGATGTAACAAGAGTTTTGCATGCATGTGCATTTTGTTCCTTTTTTTTTTATCACCATTAGTGAAACTTGCCCATAAAGAGAATAAAACCAGACTTGTTCTCTGTAGCACCGTGTTATAAACCATCCATCTGATAATGGCAACATTATATGTATATTTACATCTCAAATAGGTTTATTTGTTTTACCACTTGGGTAAGGTAGGTATTACTTACCTTTTGCTGCTGTGACAAACAAAAACAAACTTAGTGGCTTAATACAAATTTATGATCTTGTAACTCTGGACATCTGAAGTCTCACTGAGCTAAAATCAAGGTGTCTATAGGGCTATATTTCATCTGGAGCCCCTGGGAAATGATCCGCTCCTTGCCTTTGTCAATTTCTAGTAATAGAAGCTATCCACTTACCTTGACTCATCCCCTTCCCAATCTTCAAAGTCAATAATGAAGGGTTGAGTTCTCACATTGAATCACTCTGAATGTCCTGCCTCTCTCTTTCATTTATAAGGACGTTTGTGATTGTACTGTAGTCACAGAGACAACTAAAGACAATATTCCCACTTCAAGATCCTTTATTACATCAGGAAAGTTCTTTTTGCCATGTAAGGCTACATATTCACAGGTTTCAGAAATAGTATACAAGCATTTTTGGAGTGATTTTGTTCTGCCTACCATACCATACAAGTGTGCATTTTTACAGAATTCACACATATCTAAAATATCTTCCAGATTTTAGTTCACATATTTCCGTGAGATGTGTATTGGATAAACATCATCACGGCCACCACAGTTGGAAAAACTGACGCTCAGGGAAGTTAGAAGACATGCATATAGTCAGTCAATGAATCAAGGGGGAGAAGTACTACATCTTCAGCTCTTGATGGTGTTTAACAATGCAACCCAATACTTTTATTTCTGCGTAGATTTTCTGCCACATATCTCATTTTGAAATCACGTTCCCAAGAGACCTAGTCATTTATATTTTCCAGAGAGTTTGCCCCATGCAAAATTGAACAGTCATCCCTTTGTGAGATAGAATGCTCTGGATGGGCATAGATAATGCTGAAATCCTTTGTTCTTTAGTTGCTTTTATTTCTCTGTATTTAATGCTGCTACAAACTCTTAAAAATATTTGAATTCATTGTCTCTCTGTTTTTGTGTTCACACCTTGAGGCACATTTACAGAGAGTGTAATTTTTAAATTTTGAAAAAATGAATTAAATGGAAACATATTTTGGGAAAGGAGCTCTAAGAGGTCATACAGTTTTGCCTCCAACCTGCAGGCAGAATTATTCTCAAGCCCCTCTTATATGAGTTGTTTATTATCTTTCTAGTACAGAGTCTAACAAGAAATAATCCAGTGAATATGTCAAGCAGAATACTTTAGTAGAAAAGAAAACATAAAGAGAATACATCTCAGAATTGTTTTTAATGCTTTTATCCACACGATCTTAACACTCACAAAGCATTCAGGGTTTAGATTACTATCTTAATAGAGGAGACCAAAAGCTGGTAGCCATTAAAGTTCACTAAAGGATCAGGGGTGTGTGAATTATTTTGATCAGCATTTCATACGTGTTTATCTTATGACTTTATATTCTAGTAAGAATGAGAAACAAGAAATGTGTGTCCTCTGGTTTTCTGGTGTTCCTTGTATGCTGCAAAGTACCTTTACCAACACAGGACAATAGCCAGCCTGCTCCCTTTAATAAAAATCAAGGATTTTTGAGCATTTATTTTATCTTACAAATAAATAAAGGATTACCCAATTCTAAAGTAATATGGGGTTTTAGCTATATGGGTAGTACCATTTATTTGTATGTGCATTTGTTTACTCAACAAACTTGTTTATAATTTACTACTTTTTTTTTTTTTTAGACAGAGTCTTGCTCTTCACTCTTCACCCAGGCTGGAGTGCAGTGGTGTGATCTCAGCTCACTGCAACCTCCAGGTTTAAGTGATTCTCATGCCTCAGCCCCCTGAGTAGCTGGGATTACAGGTGCAGGCCACTATGTCCTGCTACTTTGTATATTTTTAGTAGAAATGGCGTTTTGCCATTTTGACCAGGCTAGTCTCAAACTCCTGGCCAGCCTCCAGTGATCTGCCTGCCTTGGCTTCCCAAAGTGCTGAGACTACGGGCGTAAGCCACCACGCCCAACCAACTATCTATGAACTACTACGATAGACACTGGGGGTAAAAATAATAAGGCAAACTCTTTTCTTTAAAATGGGAGATTTTTAACTTTTTGCCCATGATCCACAGTAAGAAATGTGTTTTACAGTGAGATCTATGTACAAACTCTCATAAAGCAGGAACAAAAGTCCATGAAATAATACCATTACTATGTTAAGAGAGCTTTTTACATTTTATCTTCTCTTTAAGTTTCTATATTTTTGTGCTGCTATCTGCCTTTATTATTGTCTGCTATTTAAAAAATGCTGGTCAGGTGTCATTAGATTTTATTACCCAATAATGAGGAGTGACCTGTGCTTTGAAAAGTATCTATCTAGAACCATGCTCTTCTAAGTATAGTCTAAGGACACAAGAATGCATTAGAATTGCAGAATTTCAGCCTCTTGCATCTCCAGATGAATAGAATTAGAATCTGCCTTCTAACAAGATCCTCCAAATAATTCACACACATTTAAATCTGAGAAACAATATTCTAAGACTTATTCTTTCTAAGTGTGGGGTACTTTCTGTGCTCAGAAAGAATTTTGAGGAAAAAATGTAGACATTCATACAATTTAAAATTGATATATAATATTTTTCATCATTAATTATGAATAGCTGCAAGAAACAGTGCTTGTGTTTTAAGTACTGCTATTTTAAATTAAAGCTCCTATATATCTCTCACATGAAATGTAATACAATATTGCTTTGATATCCATGTTTATCCATTTATAAAGATACATGAACAAATGCTTCTTTAATAATAAAAATTTGCATCCTTTTTTTGCATTCCTAAAATTATATTTTAAATCTTTTTTTTTTTTTCTTGAGACAGAGTCTTGCTCTGTTGCCAGGCTGGAGTACAGTGGTGTGATCTCGGCTGACTGCAATCTCCACCTCACGGGTTCAAGCGATTCTCCTGCCTCAGCCTCCCGAGTAGCTGGGACTACAGGTGTGTGCCACCATGCCCAGCTAATTTTTGTATTTTTAGTGGAGACAGGGTTTCACCATGTTGGCCAGAATGGTCGCATCTCCTGACCTTGTGATCCAGCCACCTCGTCCTCCCAAAGTGCCGGGATTACAGGTGTGAGCCACCACTTCTGGCCAATCATATTTTCTAATAACTCTTATCCTAATTTAATAGTTATATTCTTGATAATCTTTTATGTATCATTGAATAAAAATCATTGCTATAGAAATACATACATACATCTAATTTTTTTAAACTTTATTCTATTGGTCAAGAAGAATTAATTTATTACAAAATTTGATAAGTAATTATTAAATACAAGATTATTATTTTGACAATTTATCTCATAAAGAAAGAGATGGGAACATATAAGGCTTTGGGTAAAGGAAGATTTAGCCAACAACTGTACTTCAAATTATATCTTGCTTACTCAGAGTGATGTTCAAAATAAGTTGGGGTAAGAGCTATCTCTTTCTTTTGTTAAGTGTGAGTGATAAGAGCAATGAGGAAAGAACTGTGATAAAAGAGAACCAGCATAACTATATAACTGAATTCAGAGGAAAGTCAACTTCCATGTTGAGGACATAAAACTTGACTCTTTAAACATTATTCATTCCATGTATCCTTTAAAAAGTACTTGTATATACCAGAAGTAAGGGAACCCCGGTTTGAGACACATTGCACTAGTGGGTGAGGCTCACGCAGGTACAGCTAATTGAAAAGTGCTGTGAAGTCCGCATTACGTTCTCATAGCACAGAGAAATGGGCAATTAACTGCCTGGGGATAGGGAGGGGACAGTGGGGCTGTCAGGAAAGGAGATACTTGACTTCTGCATGATGGCAATGAAAGCAATACCTATAAAGCCACAGACATGTAAATGTCACATTAATGACCAAAGGTAAGGCTAGGGCCAGGTTGCAAAGGTGCTTCTGGTCTGAACTCATGATGAACATTATTTGCAGAGTAATAGCTCATATCTTTAAAACAGAAGTAATATGAACACTTAAAAAAGAGTCAGAGTAATGTGATCAGATTGTCTCCAATGATCTAAACTTAGAAGCCCTTAACCTAGGGTTAGCAAATTCCTAGGAGCTAAAGAATGTTTCTAAGACATATGGTAATCAATATCAATGCCAAAAACAAAAACAAAACCACTCTTTTCCACATAAATGCATTTCCATTTTTCAAAATGTATAAAAATGTAGTTGTACAAAAATAATTTGGAAGGGCTGTAGTATTCTTGCTAGTTTGTGTATTTGGCAAGGGCTCAGGGTGAGGGTCTGTCATATATTTTCTCCAAGAACAGATACTTATCATGAAGTAGTCGTCTAAGTTTTTTCTTGCAATTAAAAATGAAATCACTTTTAGGATATGAACAAGAATGGGCTGATTACTCATTAAATTTAAAAATAGAATATGTTCGCAATAAGTCCGTAAAAGGACATTTAGCAACTTTCAGAGTGTTGAAGAACACAAATGAAAGAGGACCATGCTCTCTTCTGCAGAGGATCTTACTTTAGGCAAACCCAACTTTTGAAAATCTGGGTTTACATACAGTCTAAATTTAGAAACTAATTATTCACTTTTTAAAAGATTCACAGTAGGACATAAGTCAATAGAAAACTCTCTAGCATATTCAAAATGGAATTCAATTTACTTGCAACTTTGGGGAAGCTTTCCTATTGTACAAACTAAGATCAGTTTTGTCCACTCTTTAATTGCCATGCCATGAAGTGTACAGACAACAAAATTGTTCCAAAGTTGGATTTATGGCTCTGAATACATGCAATGCCCTCAGGTCACCTTTAAAGTGAAGCAAGAACTAATACTTTTAAATGCATGAGCTGTCAATGTCTCATGTGCCTATTCAGTAATGATCACAGCTAATTGGACACAGACCAATACTTGACCCATACAACAAGTTCTCCTTGAAGGACTTGATGAGAGAACTCTGCCCAAGAGTAGCTCAATCCTGGAAGCTGAATTGCCAGCCCATCAAATTATAACTCCTTTATAATTTGAATGTGAGGCCTACAATAAGATAGAAAGAATCAATAGCTAGAAGCAAGAGAAATGAAGGTAATAGGTAAGTCATCATAATAAGGAAATACGTTAGGTCACTTTCAATTGCAGTGAAAGAAACCAAATGCAGATTGACTTAGGTAAGGAAGGAGATTTATTTGTTTATGCAACTAAAAGTTAGAAGGGTAAATTGAATTAAGGAATAGTTGGATCCGGATGCTCAAAAAGTGAAAAACACAATGTAATTGAGAATCTACCCCTTCCCATTTTTTGATCTTGTTAGATTGACTTCATTTTCAGGGACTTTTCTGCAAATGACAAAAATATTCATCTGCAGAAAAACTGACTTCTTATATAGATTGACTGCTGATAACAGAAATATTCATCAGCAAGTCTTTGTGAAACATTTTTACCATTAGCCTTACATAGGTTGACAAAACTGTGAGAAGTCTAACGATGTCACTGGGAGTTAAAGCTACTTTCCCCAAGAAAAGTTTTCCATTGAAGAAAATAAAACCCATGGAGTGTTGCCTACATTTCAAAATGAGCTAAACTTTACCATCAGAAGAGTCGCTTACACATTGACTGAGAACTCGGACTGCAATTGAACGTTATATAGGATTCTTGGAAGCCTTCCAATTCCCTCTGCCTTCTTGCTATTTGTTCTAGTCACACACTTTGCTTTCCAAAGTCCCACAACCACTTTCCATCCTATCACTGGCTTTGTGACCTTGAGAGCGTCATGTAAACAGCTATGAATCCCAGTTTTTTCATCAGTCTGAAGACAATAAGTGTGCCAACATCAAAGAGCTATAAAAATAAAATTATTCAGTGAAATATATGCAAGTTTCCTAGATTAGAGTTTGACACATTGTGGGTTCTTAAGTCATGTTTATTTTTTAAGACACTGGACTCTTAAGTGACATGATGAGCATTCATGGGATAGAGGTCTCCATGACAGTATATCTGAGCCCAGATAGCTAACCATTGCACAGAGTACAGCCCAAAATAACCTTCGGATACTCCTGGGAGCTCAGGCACTAGTGTCAACTCTCCAACGAACAAGATATGTGACCTTATGTAATTCTCTTCATTCCTTTGAATTTTTAGTTTGCTCATTTGGGAAAAAAAAATTAAGAGTGGGATGAAACGGTTTCTAAAGCTCTTTTTCTTTCTCTCTAACATATCACATCAAGATTTTCAAATCCTTACAAACAGTTAATATATTTTTATTTTTAGGAATGATAATGCCAACGTAATTGATATAAACAATAAGGAATTTTATTACTTCCCATAACAATAAAACTGAACCAAGGATGATTTTAGAGTTGAGTTGTTCAGTGTCTCCATGAGATTTTCAAGGATTCAGATTCCTTCTGTCTTTCCACTCTGCCTTCCTCAGCAAGTTGACCACAAGATGATTGGGAAACTCCAGGCAACACATCTTGTGCACTGCTGTCCTGAGAAGAGGAACTCTTTCTCATTGCATGTTTTTAAACAAAAGTAAAGTATCTTGTGGAACCATAAAGAGCGACTAAATGATTTACATATAAATAATTTATACATCCATTCATTCGTGAACAAAGACACAAATGCCCTTCTGAGAGTCAAAGGGGGTTAGTATTAACATCTATTGAGTAGAAGAAGCAGACATTAGATTGTTCTGGGCAAGTCTGGATGTATTCCCCTCACATCTTGTTGACCAGAGTTGTGTCTCCTACCCATACCCACATGAGTCACTGTAGAAAGCAATGGGGACTGTGACTGGGTTGGACTCACAGTGTTTTGCTACCTATATGGGAGTGGGGATGGGTTTTCCTCCCCTGGATACTCCATAAATGGATATCTGCACAAAAACTGGAATGGCTGCTGAAAAGCCAAACAGCAGTATCTGTTTCAGCTGCTCATTATTAGCTGAGAATGCACTCCTCTCCAGTCTCAGCTCTTGCTGTTTTTTGAGTCATATTTACACACTGAACAGCCTGTAGTTCTGAAATGTATCGCGCCATTGCTCACTTTTACTCCTTCCTTCCCTTTTCCTTCCTTTGCCTGGGCAGAATAAAAGATGTCCTGCTCTGGAGAGGAGAGAGCAAAAAGGGAGGATCCTGTTTTTCTACCTGTTTTCCCAGCCAGTACCCAGCCCATGGGAGGTGCCTGCCCACAGAGAGTGAGTCTTCCTCTCTACCTACCCTCCACCCATTGCTCTCTGGTCCTTGGCTACCTATTGTGGTTACTTTCAGGTGTCAACTTGACTGAGTTGAGGGATGCCTAGATGGCGAGTGAAGCATCATTTCTGGTTGTGTCTGTGAGTGTGTTACCAGGAGAGACTGACCTTGAGTCAGTGGACTGAGAGTGGAAGACTCACTTTCTGTGGGCAGGCACCTCCCATGGGTTGGGTACTGGCTGGAAAACAAGGTGAAAAAAGAAGGATCCTCCCTTTTTGCTCTCTCCTCTCCAGAGCGGGGCATCTTCTCTTCTCCTGCCCCTGGACACCAGACTCCAGGTTCTTCAATTTTTGGACTCTGGGACTTGAACTGGAGGCTTTCCAGGGGCTCTCAGGCCTTCTGCCTCTAACTGGGGATTGCATCATTGCTTCCCTGGTTCTGTGATTTCTGGACTGAGCCACATTAATGGATTCTTCAGTTCTCCAGCTTGCAAATGGTCTATTATGGGATTTCTCTTCCTCTAATTATGTGAGCCAATTCCTCTAATGAATTATATCTCCAATAATCCATTGATTCTGTTTATCTGGAGAACTCTGATGAATACATTACCTAATCCTTTTTCATAATTAAGGTAAAAGCATTCCAATATCCCTCCTCCAGCTCTCAGTCTCTGCCTACATTGTGTAGGGTGCCCCTTCTCTGTGATCCACTAAGACATGAACTTCTGCCTCTCCATTTTTCACTTCGTGGTATTGGTGGGAGTGATTTGTTATTCTAAGCCTTGAATTGTATGAACTAATTTATCTACGTATCCTTGGCGCACAGGACATGGTCAAGGAACTGCAGAAGCTCAAGAAAAACAAAGTAAACTAACAAATGAATAAATAAATCTTAACCCCAGAAAGAGAGTCTGGATTATTTTCCTCATGAAAGGCCTGAGCTTGAAAAAATAGAAACTGATTCCCAAAAGTCCTAACTCCTAGCATCCATCCTAACTAATTCAAATAAAAATGTCCTTAGCTGAGTAGTAATGTGAGCTAATGGGATTTAGAAGGAGAAAAGAGCAGGCAGGTTACTGACAGCATGTGGGGTTGAGAGAGACATCCTTATTATTAGGATATAATTAACAACTTTCCTCTCATAGACATTAATTTATTTTGTCATTAAATTAATTAGAATTAAACAAGCCTTTAAATCACTGCTTGTTCCTAGAAGAGATGTGTTTTTGAATGTGAAATCAAGTAAAATATCGCACTACTTTCATGTCCCTCAAGAGACAGAGAAGGGAATGGCTGCCTCCTGGAGACAGCTACCTAAGGCTTCCCTGAGACAGGGTTGGATGCAGCGAGGAATGCCAGTGGGTTGTTGTTCTTTGAAGACAATGGAATAAGAAGAAACTGCCTGTGGAATGCATAATAAAGACTCGCAGATCTGGATCCTGCTGTACTATTGAGCACGCTGTGTTTTGATCTTCTGTTTCCTCTTTGATAAAATGAGGTAGCAATCTCCATCTCATAGGGTTATGGTGAAATTTTAGTTAGATAATATAAGTAAAGTGCCAGGAGCTTATTAGACTTGCAATAAAATATAATTAACTTCCTTTTTCTTTATGCTGACATTTCAAGTTTTACTTCTGATCAAGATTGCATCATTGATTCCCAAGAAAAGATTCAAAATCTTCTTCCCTGAAAGGGAAAAACAAAACCAAAACAAAATCTCACAACTGGATGATTACATCATTGATTCTTTATATACTTACTCACTCCATCTAATTTGTCCATGTAAATATCTTTTTTAAGCTCCTTTCCTTGGCTAAAGTGTATACACTTGTTAGTTCACTCTATTTTTCTCCTCCTAAATCTACCAATCACTTCCAGTATTTTTCCTTAAATACCCCTTGAACCCACACCACTACCCAAGAAACTCTCCCTGATTAAAGTGACAAGTAACATAATTATCTCTTCATTTTCCTTTTCATACAGAGATCAATGAAGAAAAAACCAAAAGCAGTGAACATAGCTTGTGCATGTGCTTATAACAAAAACATGTGTTGTACATTTAGTTTTTACTGCATCTTAGACTTGCAATTTAAAAAAAAATACAAATTCTTGATGAGACCTATTATTTGCAATTTGTACTCATATAAATAAGACTCTTTTTGAATTATAGCCTAGAGGCTATTTATAGACTTTGAAGTGCTTGAAGACGGCATGGGCTGAGCTTCTGAGATCTCTTGTAGCACTGGAACTATGTGTATCTATGAATCAGTGCTATTTCCTAGTTTTGAGAAAAGCATGTGAGTTGTCTTAACAAGGATGTAGTCAAAAGGGTATACTCCTTATTGATTAATCCACAATCCAGTGTGATGAGGACATCAACTGAGGTGCCCTAATTGACTTTTATTACAGCTCAGTTTCAGAGTGGGAGAAGCAAATATTGGCCTAGACTCCAGCTTTTCAAAAGACAATAATGGGAAAAATTGACTGCATAAAGAGTGCCTCAGATATAGAGAAGGTTCCGGCAAAATAGTTTAAGTCTACTGTTGAGTTTGATGGCTGCTTAGTTCAACGGCTACAGGTTGAGATTTTGGCTGCTTATGCACTTAGATCAAGCATCATCAAGTTTAACACTCATATTTTAACCTCGAAGCAAAAACATGAGTAAATATAGATCATGTACTCTAACATGATTTTCTGCCCTGACTGATATTTCACTGAATAAAATCAACCTATAATTGAACAACTCTAAGTGATGTTGACAGAGGTGTTGAGTGCTCTTTTCTCTTGATCTAACAAAATAAAAACTAAAAATTGCATTAGTTCTTTTTTCTTTAATTAAGAGTACAGCCTTATCAGTCTTTAGGAGACCAAATAGAATACACAGATGAATAGCTATTTAATTAAGCTTTCCAGGAAACTTCTAAAGGCAGCATAGTAAATACGGACTGTTACTTTTCGTAATTTTTTAAAAAGTTTTAATTGTTTTTACCATGATACATTTTTTTAAATGTATGGTCAACAAAATGCAAGTTGAGAAAACAAAGCCAATAGTCATTTTTTTTTCTTTACTTATTGCCAATGTTCAAAGGCCATGATTGAAGAGTTTCTACAGATATATCTCTGTATGTGCTCAGAAGGATGCTGTGTGGTCCTGTGCCTTGCTTAAGATGACAATTCTAACCATGTATGTTGTAAATGTGTAGGGAAAAAAAATCACTTTTCTTAAAAGAGCTGAATTTAAATATTCTTAGCCACTGGCATAACTGTAACCAGTATATGAGTACATTTAGGCCTAAACAGCATCGATTATAAAATAAGATGACATGTTCTTTAATAATCAAATTTTAATATTTTTGAGTTTCCACTCACCTAATGAACAGTGACCTCAGTCTTTTGTATAGGTCCCTCCTCCAAATATATCCTAGAATCCCCCAGAATATTGCATGTGGCGGTCACTCAACCATTACCAACTTCCAGGGAGCAAGAAATCAGATGTGCACACAAACAGCTGCAGTTGAGGGTGTTCTAGTGCCTGATGGAAGAAGAACTGTGCTGGAGGCCCCACAGAAAAACTGTGCTGCTCCCAGTGCTTTGCTTTCCACTCCCATTAATGCCACTGAGTTACTATTTTTCTGGCCCTCGTTTACCTTCCTTTCATTTCTCAGAGTAAAAATAACCAGTCAATGGAAGTTCTCTGGTAGAATAGTTGACTTTACCCCTCTTTTTTATGGCTTTTGATAACATGGACAGTCATTTTACTCAAGGTAGAATCAAAATTCTAGGAAGCCTTCCAGTAGCAGGTTCTTCTGTCCTCTCCCTTGAATGACACTCTACTTTATCTATCTAGGCCAGTTAATGAGTCAAGGTCTTCATACTCTTTTCTCTTAAGGTACATTTCCTTTTACTAACCTTCATTCCTTCCTGTGATCACACCTCCGTTGGACTGTTCAAACTTGTTTGAATTTATCAGATATATTCATATAAAAGAAGAGGAAAGGAGTGGTGTGCTAATCTTTTTTATCCCAAAAGTCACCTAGAATTTTATTTAAACTGAGGTATGCGTATATCTAGAAGAGTTGAGTTCTCCTTATTTCTAAGACTCAAATTCAAAGACAGATGTTGGGGAAGAAATGTTCAGAAATTACCCCCATCAGTTGCGTATAATTTCCAAGTTCTTTCAACACTTAAATGGTCACTTACAAATCATTACAGTTTATTGCATGCTCACACTGTACAAAACAACAACAACAACAACAACACTGCAGATTATCACAGGTGTCGAAATGTATGATAGTCTCTTTCTCCAGGAGATAAATAGTTTGTGTAGTTCAACAATTTTCAAATTGAATTTCATATTTGTTACTTTAAAGCATTTGCTTCACTTAAATTTTACTTATCTATTTCAACTATTTTAAAAACTATAATAGTAAAACTAACACATCTAAATGTGTTATATTCCATTTTTTTCCCACTCTGGTAGCAGTTCATTAAATTGTCCTGCCAGATTAACTTAGTTTGGGGCAGACCTTGGCATAAAACTCTGTCTGCTATCTTTGGTCAAATAATTGAAATTTTTATAAATGTGTCATTGCTTAGAAAAATGTGGTTCCGCATTGATATTTTTAATTAGACCTCCAAATGTCTACAAAGATAGAATTGTATAAGCAATTATACTACACTCCTACAAGTGCCAGACAAGTCTAGCATCTGCCAGGATCATGGATGTAAGATACAATTTGTTGCTTATGATACTTTAGTGTTGTAAAATTCAGTATTTATCTAAACTGTGTTTTCTTTTCTTTTTTCTTCTATAAACTTAAGGTCTTGATATTTTTGTGCTTACATCTATAGGAAGAATTTCAGGAAAAATACTCAGATGTTTTCATTTTGGTTTTCATAAATAATTACAATAACTAGAATGTTTTTATATTTTGGGTTAATATTTGACATGAATGCCTAATATATTTAACAGTTTTTCTATGATAATAAACAGTTCATAAGGTTACAAGCTATTAAGTATATTTTACCTAATGATGATGCTTTTAAATAGTTATATAATATAGTCAATGGCACTCTCCAAATTAAAGCATTCCAGCATTGATTGGGTATGATCAGCAATTCAGGTCTGAGACACAGTTTCTAATATCTTTCTTTCAGACACCTAGGTAAGTTTTATTTAGGAATATTCTGATGTTGCAAGGAAAATTGTCAAGAAAACAAATCTCATTTGAAACGTTTTATCAGTATGTACTATATAATTCTCAATTCTGGATACACAAAAGGTAGATTAAATTGTATTCCTACTTTAATATAAAATGGCAGAGCTAAAATTCTGTATATAATATAATACCTTCCTTGCTCTCTTTGGGTGATTTTATAACAAAAATTTAAAACTTGAAACAATGCTGCTAAAAAGTTTGACAAAGCACTGATGTAGTGGATAACTCATGAAGTTTTTGATGATTAATAAAGTATTTCACATTTAATTTATTTGAATTTTTTAAAATAAATGCCATGAAGTCCAAATATTGAAAAATTATAATGGTAATTTATTTACTCGGGAAAAAGAATAAATTATCAAGTTGAGCTTCCTTTACCTCCTGATGTGGCTTTGGTCTGTGTCCCTGCCCAAATCTCATGTAAAATTGTAATCCCCATTGTTGGAGCAGGGGCCTGGTAGAAGGTAACTGGATCATGGAGGTGGAGTTCTTATGAATGGGTTAGCACCATCCTCCTCTTGGTAGTTTATAGTGATAGAGTTCTCATGAGATCTAGTTGTATAAAAGTGTGTGGCACCTCCCCCCAACACCCCCAACTTTCTTCCTCTTGCTCCTGCCATGGGAAGTGCTAGCTCCCCCTTTGACTTCTGCCATCATTATAATCTTCCTGAGGTTTCCCCAGAAGCTAAGCATACACCAGCATCATTCTTTCTGTATAGCCTATAGAACAGTGAGCCAATTAAACCTCTTTCAATAGCAGTCTATAATACACCTTGATTCTTAGAAATTATGAAACATAAAAGCCATGGGAGAAGGTAGGAAAAAAACGTAGTGTAATCTAGGGGAAAGAGGCCAAGAAGGGCACATAGATAAAGGTGAGGTAAATACTAAAGACAAATGTTGAGTGTTCATTTCATAGTAACGATTATTTACATTCATAAAGTTTCTTTAAAAACACTTTGTGTATACTTCAGTTTTAGGAAAATAGAATAAGCATGTTTTTTCCTATTTCTCTTATTAAGTAGAGTAAAATCTCTGTACTTGGTTTATAAAACAAACATAAAGAGACTCTAAAAGATGGAGAGAAGAAGACAGACTGTTGAGGGACCTTGAGACTTGAGAAATAACGTAGTGGTGAATTGCTAGTGTTTTCTTTTGGCCTCATATATCCAGACATGGAACTAAAAGAACTGCAACCCAGAAATGCCAACTGGCACAGAGAAAACCAACCAACCACCACAACAACAACACCAAACGGCAAAGGCCTACTTACTTTAGCCAAAGAAGCAGAAGAGGGGCAGCCTAGTAAGACAGCAACCTTTAAGACAATAGCCACTGTGCCTCAGGAAAGTATCATAGAAAAACTAAAAGCTGTGGTCTTTACCACCACCCATGCTAGCAGAGGCCAAGTGGGAGATAGGACTTTCATCCCTACTGGCTAGTAATGAGGTACCATCACCCTCACAATGTCAGTAGTGACAACACAGAAGCCTGGATTTCTACCTGTACCCAACAGAGAGGAGATATCACTCTCTCTCCCAGTGGTTAGTGGAATCTCGCATTGGTCAGGGGAATCCTAGTAAAAAGTCAGGACTTGTGATATATCAGCAATAACAAGGCCACTTCTCTTGTGGTGTCATTGGAGACCACATGGGATAATGGAGTGCTCATCCAGCAGTAAAAATTATTCCCACTTCAAGTGTCAATAGAAGCTGAATGGTGAACTGGGACTTCTACTTTCATCTTGCAATAAAGTTGTAGCACCTTCCCTTCCACTATTGTAGTGATGTCCAAAAGAGTCTGCTAAAACAAAAGGTTTAAATACAAAGAAAGATTAAACTTTCTCTAAATCTGAAACAAGATTGAAACAGAATCTCATAACATAATACAAAAATGCCCAGATTTTAATAAAAATTACTCACTGTAGCAAGAACCAGAAGATGACAAAATGAATATTAAAATTCAATAGATTCTGTATTAGTCAGAGTTCTCCCGAGAAACGTTACCAATAAGATGTAGATATAGATAGATATAGACATATAAGGAAATTAATTTTTGGAACTGATTCAAGTTATTATAGAGGGCAAGACATCCCAAGATATACTGCCTGCAAGATGGGGAACCAGTAAAGTTGATGGTGTAATTTGGTCTGAGTCCTAAGGCCTGAGAACCAGGAGAGCCCATGGTTTACCTCAAAGTGTAAGGCCAAAGGCCTAAGAACTAGGGAGAGAGGGTAACTGTTGTAAGTCTCAGAGTCCAAAGAAGAGGGAGAAAGAATTTGCCCTTCCTACACGTTTTTATTCTGTTTGTAACCTCAGTAAATTAGATGATGCCCCCACTCTCATATTGGTGAGGACAGATCCTCTTTGGTAAATCTAGTTATTCAAACGCTAATCTCTTCCAGACACACTCTCACAGACATACACAGTGACGTCTACAAGTCTACATAAAATTAGCTATCACAAATGCCAACATCAAAATGATAGATATGTTAGAATTATCTGATAAAGACTTTAATGAAACCATCATTAAAATGCTAGAATAGGTGATTACAATACATGTGAAAAAAAATAAATAAAGACAATTAAAAAGCCTAAGTGGGGGAAAAAAAAAAAGATGCAAAGAAGCACCAGATGGAAATTTTAGAGTTTATAAATACAGTTATTGAAAAAAGTTCAATAAATGGGCATTTGTGAAAAAATAGAAGAACTAGAAGTCAGAAAAAAATCAATTTTAAAAACTGAGGAAAATAGACAAAAAAATAAACAAACAAACAAATAAAAAACAGAGTCTTAGAGACCTGTGGAACTATAATGAAAGACTTTTGTGTCATCAAGTCCAGGAAAGAGAGGATAAAGAAGGCAGAGCTGAAAAAATAATTGAGGAAATAATGACAGAAAACTTCCCAAATTTGGGAAGAAACATAAACCTAGAGATTTAGAAAGCTGAGCAATTCCCACACATGATAAAACCAAAGGAATTCAGGCACCCCATAATTATGCAATTAAGATAAATCAAATTATACTTCTGATAATTAAGACTAAGAAAAATTCTGAAAATAGCCAGAGAAAAATGATGCTTTACCTGCATGGAGGAAATGATTCAAATGAATGCAATTTTTTCATTAAAATCTATGGATATCAGAAGAAAGTGTTATAATATATTTCAAGTGCTGAAAGAAAAAAAAAAATCAATGTGGAAGTCTAAACCAAGAAAAAAAAATCCTTCAAAAATGAGGATAAAATCAAGACATTTCAGAAGAAAGAAAATGCAAAGAAAGTGTTCTCAGAAGATCAACCCTGAAATAATGGCTAAAAGAAATTATCTAAATAGAAACAAAATGAGTAAAAAGAAGAAACCTTGAAATATCAAGGAAGACACAATGCAGTAAGTAAACATATAGATTTTCTTTTTTCTTAAGTTTTCTAAATTATGTTTTATTGTTGATGTAAATATTATAGCATAGTCTGATGTGGTTCCAAATGTATGTGCATATTTAAAATAATAATATAAATCATTATAAGTATTACAAATTAATATAACAATATAATATAAACATTTTTTGCTCCTCAATAATATTATAAATGATACAGTGTAAGAAGACACAAAAGAAAGTATGCATTCTATGTCACTTGAACAGATGATGACAGTGGAATGTGATGTTATATATATATACTGTAATACATAGATAAAACATTAAAAATTAGTATTTTTGTGTTTTATATATGCTCAAAAGCATTATATATAAATAAAAATAGAGCTCTAAAAAATATTCGAGTAACTCAAACCTCAGAAAGGCAAGCAAAATGAAATACAGAAACAAAGAACAAAGAGAACAAACAAAAAATAATGAAATAAAATAAAATGGCAGATTTAGCTCAAAAATCAACAACTATATTATACGTAAGTGTTTTAAATACCCAAATTAAAACATTGAGATTGGCAAAACGGATTTAAGAATATTACCTAACTATATGCGATCCATAAGAGACTTGCTTCACATAAAATGATATAAGCAGGTAGGAGTAAAAAAAAAAAAAGAATATTATCAAAGGAAAGCTGTATTATCTGTAGTAATACTAGATAAATTAGACTCCAGAGCATAGAAACTTACCAGAGAGGGAGAGGGAGAAAGAGAGAGAGAGAGATTCTATAATAATGAAAGTGTCAATTCATCAAGAAAACATGACATTTCTAAAGGTGCATGCTCAAAAGAACAGATGCAAAACATATGAAACAAAAACAGATGATCTGAAAGGAGAAGAAGTTAACCTCACAATTTTATTTGTAGAGTTCAATATGACTCTTTCACCAATTAATAGACCTACTAGACAGAAAGTAAAAAAGCATATAGATCAATTCAACACCATCAACCAACAGGATCTAATGGACACCTATGGACTACTATACCCATCAAGAGTAGAATACATATTCACTTCAAGTACCCAAAGGACATATACCACAATGGACTATATTTCATGCCGTAAACCAAACCCAATATATTCAAAATAATTGAAATCATACAGATAATATTATCCAATCACAATAGAATGAACTCAGCAATCAACAACAGAAAGATAACAGGAAACTCAGCATTTGGAAACTAAACACTTCTGAATATTCCATGAGTAAAAACAAAACAAAACAAAAAAGAGAAATGAAAAATAAGGCTGGGTTTGGTGGCTCATTCCTATAATCTCAGCACTTTGGGTGGTCAAGGCAAGCAAATCACTTGAGGTTGGGAGTTCAAGACCAACCTGGCCAACATGGTGAAACCCCATATCTACTAAAAATACAAAAATTAGCCAGGCATGGTGGCACATGCTTGTAATCCCAGCTACTCAGCAGGCTGAGGCAGGAGAATCACTTGAAGCTGGGAGGCAGAGTTTGCAGTGAGCCAAGATTGGACCACTGTGCTGCAGCCTGGGCGACAGTGCAAGACTCTCACTCTCTAAATAAATAAGTAAATAAATAAATAAATAAAATATAAATATAAATATATACATTTAACTGAATGAAAATGAAAATATAACATTTGTGGAACACAGCTACAACAATGTTGAGTGAGAAATTTATAAGACTGAATTCTGCAGTGGAAAAAATGAAAAGTATCAAATCAATATCTAAGATCTCACCTGAAGACAGTAAAAAAGAAAGGGGTAAATTAAACCCAAAATAGGCAGAATAAAGGAAATAATAAAGATAAACGGTGAAATGTAGTGTTATTCATTATATTCGCTCAGTATCCTGGAGCTTCTATACTGGTATCTCTTCTTTCGTATTCATATTATAAGTAATTTGTGTCCTATTTATTCTTTTTTTGCCACCCTTGCTGAAGTTTTGTCAGTATTATTGATCTTTTTAAATAACTAAATCTTTTTTCATTGATTTCTCTATTGTTTTTCTGTTTTGACAAGAAAACACTGAAAAAATACTTTTTGGTTATCAAAATAATAATAATGTTGCTCTGGATTTCATACATTACACTCAAATTAATTCAGAATGGTTGTTGAACTACAGGTAAAACATTAAAAATTTGAGTGAAGTGCACATATTTCATTGGGTTGCTTGTTTTCTTATGGTTAAAATGTTAAGGGTTGTTTTCATATGATACAAGTCCTTTTAGATATTTGTTTGTAAATATATTCTCCCCATCTGTGAAAGTGGCTTTCACAGAGCAAAGTTTCTAATTTTAAAAATGTTCAAAACATCAGGGTTTTTATTCTTTCATGGATTATGCTTTTGGTATTACTTCTAAGAACTCATCAGTAACTTAAGCACACCTAGACTTTCTCCTATGTTATCTTCCAAAAGTTGTAGAGTTTTGCATTTTACATTTCTATTTGTAATACATTATGACTTAATCACTGCAAAAAGTATAATAAAGTCTGTGTTTAAATTTATTTTTTGTTTGCATATGAACATCCAATTGTTCCAGAAACATATGTTGAAAAGATATATTTTATCAATTGAATTGCATTTGTTCACTTATCATATCACGTAACTTTGTTTGGGTCTATTTCTGGACTCTCTATTCTATTCCATTTTTCTATTTTTCTATTCTTTCACCAAAACTATGCTGTCTTGCTTGCTGTCACTTTATAGTAAGGATTAACATGGATGTGTCAGTTCTTCAACTTCACTCTGTCTTTTTCATTTTATTATTGTGTTGGCTATTCTAGGTCTTTACCTTTCCATACAATGTTAGCATCAGGTTATTAATATCATCAATATAACTCTGGAATTTTGCTTGTGACAGCATTGAATCTGTAGATCAAGTATACAATAATGAAAATCCAGCAATATTGAGGATTTCTATTCATAACATATTTCTTCATTTATTTAGATATTATTTAATTTATTTCATTGGTTTTGTAGGCTCTCTCATTTAGATCTTGTGCATATTTTGCTAGACTTATACCCAACTATTTAATTTGGAGAGGTACTAAGGTAAATGGTGTTTTACTATATTTCAAATACCAATTTTTCATTTCTGGTATATAGAAAAACAAGTAATTTTAGTGTTAATTTTGTATTCTGGAACTAATATTAAGTTATAATTGCTGATTAGTTCCAGGAGTGTTTTTGTTTGTTTTGTTTGGTTTTGGTCAATTATTTGATCTTTCCTACATAAATAATCATGTTATCTGTGAACAAAATTACATTTCCTCCTTCCTGATCTATATGCATTTCATTTTCTCTTGTCTTATTGCATTAACTAGCACTTCTAAGACATTGTTGAACAGTAGTAGTGAGGAGGGCATCCTTGTCTTGTTCTTAGTCTTAGGAGGAAAGCTTCTAGTTTCTCATCATTAAGTGTGATGTTAGCTATAGGTTTTTTGTGTCTGTTCTTTTTTAAATTGAGGAAGTCCCTTCTATGCCTAATCTGTTAGTTTTTTTCATGAATTGGTGTTTGATTTTATCAAATGCTTTTTCTCATCTTATTTTTCTTTTTTAATTGGTTGACTAGATGAATTACATTAATTAATTTTTAAATTTGAGCTTGCCTTGCACAACTGGAATAAATCATCTTTGATCATTGTAAATAATTATCTTTATACATTGTGCATTTGACCTGTTTATATTTCACTCAGGATTTTTGCCTTTATATTCATGGGAGATATTTGTCTGTAATATTTATATTATAATTCCCTTATCCGGTTTTGGTATTAAAGTAATGCTAATCATGGAATGAGTTGAAAAACATCCCCTCTGTTTTTATTTTTCTGGAAGAGATAGTAGAGAAGTAGAGACTTGGTATCATTTCTACCTTAATTATTTGGTAGAATTCCTTAGTGAAACAATCTGAGCCTATTGTTTTTTATTGCAAAATTATTATTGATTTATTTTCTTTAATAGATATAGGACTGTTAGATTATCTATTACTCTGTGAGTTTTGATACTTTGTGTCTTTCAAGGAAATAATTTATTTCATCTAAATTATCAAACTGAGAGTTATGAATATTGTTTATTATGCTTATTATGTTTTGTTTAAATCTTTTAAAGAATGAAAGCAGATTTACAAGAAACAAACAAACAAACACATTCAAAAGTGGGCAAAGGATATGAACAGACACTTTTCAAAAGAAGATATATATCCAGCCAACGAATATATGAAAAAATGCTCATCATCACTGGTCATTAGAGAAATGCAAATCAAAACCACATTGACATACCATCTCACACCAGTTAGAATGGTGATCATTAAAAAATCTGGAGACAAGACATGCTGGAGAGGATGTGGAGAAATAGGAACACTTTTACACTGTTGGTGGGAGTGTAAACTAGTTCAACCATTGTGGAAGACAGTGTGGCGATTACTCAGAACCTAGAAATAGAAATTCCATTTGACCCAGCAATCCCATTACTGGGTATATACCCAAAGGATTATAAATCATTCTATTATAAAGACACATGCACACATATGTTCATAGTGGCACTGTTTACAATAGCAAAGACCTGGAACTAACTCAAATGC
>CAUYLG010001397.1:0-120893 GCA_963573385.1 Cacajao melanocephalus
AATTGCCCTCTAGATACACTTTTATATGTGTCCCAGATATTTTGGTATGTTGTGTCTTCATTCTTGTTGGTTTCAAAGAACATCTTTATTTCTGCCTTCATTTCATTGTTTATCCAGTCAACATTCAGGAGCCAGTTGTTCGGTTTCCATGAAGCTGTGCAGTTTTGAGTTAGTTTCTTAATCCTGAGATCTAACTTGATTGCCCTGTGGTCTGAGAGACTGTTTCTTATGATTTCCATTCTTTTGCATTTGCTGAGGAGTGATTTACTTCTAATTATGTGGTCAATTTTAAAGTAGGTGCAATGTGGTGCTGAGAAGAACGTATATTCTGTGGATTTGAGGTGGAGAGTTCTGTAGATGTCTGTTAGGTCCACTTGGTCCAGGTCTGAGTTCAAGTCCTGGATATCCTTGTTAATTTTCTGTCTCATTAATCTGTCTAATAATGAGTGTTAAAGCCTTCCACTATTATTGAGTGGGGGTCTAAGTCTTTTTGTAGTTCGTTATGAACTTGCTTTATGTACCTGGGTGCTCCTGTATTGGGTGCGTATATATTTAGGATTGTTAGCTCCTCTTGATAGATTGATCCTTTTACTGTTATGTAATGCCCTGCTTTGTCTCTTTTGATATTTTTTGGTTTAAAGTCTATTTTATCAGAGACTAGGATTGCAACTCCTGCTTTTTTTTTTTTTTTGCTCTCCATTTGCTTGATAAATCTTCCTCCATCCCTTTATTTTGAGCCTTTGTGTGTCCTTGCATGTAAGATGGATCTTCTGGATAAAGCACACTGATAGGTTTTGGATTTTTATCCAATTTACCAGTCTGTGCCTTTTGATTGGGGTGTTTAGCCCATTTACATTTAGGGTTAATATTGTTATGTGTGAATTTGATCCTGCCATTTTGATGCTAGCTGGCTGTTTTGCCAGTTAGTTGATGCAGTTTCTTCATTGTGTCACTACTCTTTACCATTTGGTACATTTTTGGAATGGCTGGTACTGGTTGTTCCTTTCCTTGTTTAGTGCTTCTTTCAGGAGCTCGTGTAAGGCAGGCCTGGTGCTGACGAAATCTCTTAGCAATTGCTTGTCCATAAAGGATTTTCTTTCTCCTTCACTTACAAAGCTTAGTTTGGCTGGATATGAAATTCTAGATTGAAAATTCTTTCTTTAAGGATGTTGAATACTGGCCCCCACTCTCTTCTGGCTTGTAAGGTTTCTGCAGGGAGATTTGCTGTGAGTCTGATGGGCTTCCCTTTGTGGGTAACCCGACCTTTTTCTCTGGCTGCCCTTAGCATTTTTTCCTTCATTTCAATCCTGGTGAATCTGATGATTATGTGCCTTGGGGTTGTTTTTCCTGAGGAATATTTTTGTGGTGTTCTCTGTATATCCTGGACTTGAAAGGTAGCCTGGCTTGCTAGGTTGGGGAAGTTCTGGATAATATCCTGAAGAGTGTTTTCCAGCTTGGCTTCATTCTCTCGGTCACATTCAGGTACACCTATCAAACGTAGATTAGGTCTTTTCACATAATCCCACATTTCTTGGAGGCTTTGTTCATTTCTTTTCACCCTTTTTTCTCTATTCTTGCCTTCTCATTTTATTTCATTGAGTTGATGTTCAACCTCTGATAGCCTTTCTTCTGCTTGGTTGATTCAGCTATTGAAACTTGTGTAAGCTTTGCAAAGTTCTCGTGCTGTGTTTTTCAGCTCCATCATGTCGTTTATATTCTTTTCTAAGCTGTTTATTCTAGTTAGCAGCTCATCTAACCTCTTTTCTAGGTTCTTAGTTTCTTTGCCTTGGTTTAGCACATGTTCTTTTAGCTCTGGGAAGTTTGTTATTACTCATCTTCTGAAGCCTGTTTCTGTCAGTTCATCAGATTCATTCTCCATCCATCTTTGATCCCTAGCTGGTGTGGAGTTGTGATCCTTTGGAATAGGAGAGGTGTTCTGGTTTTTGGTGTTTTCATCCTTTTTGCACTGATTTCTTCCCATCTTAGTGACTTTATCTACCTGTGGTCTTTGAAGTTGGTAACTTCCGGATGGGGTCTCTCTGTTTCTTAGTTTTCCTTCTAACAGTCAGGCTCCTCTGCTGCAGGACTACTGGAGGTCCGCTCCAGACCTTGCTTGCCTGGGGATCACATGCGGGGACTGCAGGACAGTAAGGGTTGTTGCTGGTTTCTTCATCTGTTAACTTCATCCCAGAATGGTACCTGCCAGATGTTTGCCTGAGCTCTCCTTTATGAGGTGTCTCTTTAGGTATACAGGGGTTGGGAGCTGCTTGAGGAGACAGTCTGTCCTTTCTAGGAGCTCAAGTGCTATGCGGGAGCTCCATTGTTCCGTGCAGAGCTGCTGGGCAAGTACTTTTAGGTCTGCTGCAGTGAAACTCATAACCACCTCTTTTTCCAGGTGCTCTGTCCTAGAAAGGTCAGCTTTATTTATAAGTTCCTGTCATGCTGCTGCCTTTTTTCATAGATGCCCTACCTCACAGGGAGTAGTCTAGTCACAGTCTGCCAGCAGAGGTGTTGCTGAGCTTCCGCAGGCTCTGCCCAGCTGCTGTGTGAACTGCCTCGGTAGTGGCGGACTTACTTGGTAGTTGTGGTCACCCTTCCCTTCACTGAGCTGGATGGTCCTGGGTCCAGCTGCACCTGCTGCAAAACTCAATCCTGAGCGTTTCAGATGGCTTGTTTTGTCAGGGGTGGTACCAGCCGAGCCAGATTGCCTGGCTCCCTGTCTCTGCCCCTTCTCTTTCAGTTGGATGGGTGGTTCTGTCTCTCAGGCATTTCAGGCACCAGTTGAAGCAGCTGCCCAGATTTGTGTGAGTTTCTGTGTGCCAATCTGGCACCAGCTGAAATCGCCATGCTGAAAACTCGTGGCGCTTTTCGGCCCAGGAATCTCCTGGTCTGTGGGAAGTGAAAATTTGTTTGGAAATGTGGTTGTCACTCACCCTGTGTTGTTCTTGCTGGAAACTGCACTCCGGAGCTGTTCCTATTAGGCCATATTGGATCCTCCTGTAGTTTCCATTTATTCTGTAAATTATAGTATTACATTCACATCTTACAAATATTCAGGATTTTTTAAACAAATTTTACCTCTCTTTAGAGGCATCACAAATATTTTAATACAGGCTGTTTATCTGGCATATTTGAGAATATACTAGGAAAATTAAAGCTACATTTATAAGTAGCTTACAAATAGGGCCATAAAAATCTTGGATATCTGTTTTGTTTGTTGTGTAAAAGCTGTTAGAGGGTCCTAAACTATAAATGTTCCAAGAAAGCTTCTTTTTGTCTCTCTGCTGAAGGAAATAAGTATTCAGCTTCTTATGGTAAATTGAGAATTTTTCTACCAGGTATTTGGAGATTCCTTTTACCATTATATAATTTAAATTGCTTTAATTTCTCTTATCAGTACAAGATAATTTGTATGAGAAATACTAAAAATTTCTTATGTATTTCCTTTATAATACTAATTTTTCTTGAATTATTTTTATTTAACTGTTTGTTTATCTTCTTACTCCCAACAGGAATATAAAAATCATGGTGCAAACACATTTTAATATTTGTTTATTAGGTCAGACACAGTGGCTCACATCTGTAATGCTGACACTTTGAGTGGCTAAATCAGGAGGTCAGCTTAATGCCAGGAGTTCAAGACTAGTGTGGACAACATGCAAGACCCCTGTCTCTATACAAACATTTTTTAAAGTTATTTTTTAATATATTCCTTGCACTTATGGTGGTTTTTATATGAACTCAAAATTATTTCTTTGGTTTGGATCACTGGTTCACACCTGTTATCCTGCACTTTAAGAGGCTGAGGCAGGTGGATCACCTGAGGTCAGGAGTTTGAGACCAGCCTGGCCAACATGGTGAAACCCTGTCTCTACTAAAAATACAAAAATTAGCTGGACATGGTGGTGGGCACCTGCAATCCCAGCTACTGGGGAGGCTGAGGCATGAGAATTGCTTGAACCCAGGTGGTGAAGGTTACAGTGAGCTGAGATTGGGTCATGGCACCCCAACCTGGGTGACAAGAGTGAGACTATGTCTCAAAACAAAATAAAAAACAAAATTATTTCTCGAATGAATGAATGCAGTGGTTGACACTAAGTGACTTACTTTCAAAAAGAAGTGACTTTCTATATCCTCATTAGGATATCTCCCATGGAATATTTGTTTTGATGAAATAAAATTTTATGCCAGTAAAAGTAGTATAATTAGGTTCTATGATGATGTCATACTGGAATTAATTTTTGGGGGTAGGGGGCATGGAGAGGATCTAGGAAGAGTACAAGCAAGCAATATGTTTCTGCAAGAAGAAAAACTTGGCTTACTTTTCCTTATGAAACTCAGTTTTATTATTGTTGTGTACAGTGCTTTTACTGTTTTCTAATGTATTATATTATGTCACTTATGGATTAGTCTTATTCACTAAATTGCCATTATATTGTATTTTCATATTGAATAAAATTATAGCTGCCTAAAAGTGCAAATTGCCATAAAACTAACATATGTGTGTGTTTGTAATATATATTTAAAATTACATATTTTAAATTACATATGTATACACTTAAAATGTGAAAGTGTTAATGAGTGCCTTAACAGTACCCAAATAGAGTCTATAACTTGGCACTAATGTGAAGAAACCATCTGAGTTGAACGTACTTTTTAAAATATTTAATAGAAGAAAATGATACTAAAATTATATTTTTTCGCTCTCTTTTTTGTTCCTTTTGGAGGGCGCAAGAGGGTATATGTAAGGAATGCAAACCATAGCCTTAAATCCTGGGAATTTTCTACATTTACTTAATAGCAAAAAGAATATTTAAATGAAATGAGTTAAACTTCTGTATAGTCAAAGTAAAATGGCTTTGAGTTTCAACCCAGCTTTACTATCTAGTAACTGCTTGGCTTTGGGAAAGCTTCATGGCCTCTTTTAATTTCAACTCACTCACTCTGTGAAATGGTGATTATATGCTCTAGCTCAAAGAGTTTTGGAATGGTTAAATTATCTTATCCATAAAATAACTAATATAGACACAATAAGTATTACCTAATATATAAATATGATAATAATAATAGGCTAATGATTAAGCCAGTGACTGAATGACTAACTGCCAATAGATAACAGTGGTCAATAGACTAATGGCAGTTTGAGAGGTTAGTCTACTCTGTTTGGCTTTGGGGCTGTATAGTGCTACCGAGGAATAGAATCTATAGAATAATTACCATGTCCTTGCAAAGCATGGCAGGAAGGAGATGCTGATTAATTATAAACATATAGCTTACAACAAACCAAACTTACTGACAGGTGACTCAATGCAATTCTCTGAATTCATGTTACATGACATATTTTGTGATCAATAGGTAATACAAACCAGCAGCTGTAAATATCATATGCTGGGCCAAGAAATTTTGAGATGAAAGTTTCCATATCTCATTACTAATCCCTGGAGCCATTTCGTCATTGGCTGAATCATAAATAATCTATTTTTCCCTTGGAGAAACTAAAGACAAAAATGCTGCAGTAAAATATAGCTGGTATCATAAATCAGTTACATAATCATACCATAGTCATTACTATAAAACTTGAATACCTTGACCCTACTCACATCATAATTTCTGTCATTTAGTACAATAAAACATTACAAAGAAAATACATGTGATTATTTCTTAGCCTAATTTAAGTTGCTCATATTGTAGTATGGTAACTCAAATTTCTCCTTTTCTTAATACTAGCAAATAATTGAAATAAAATTCAGTTCACACTCTCAATTCTAAAAAACTTAAATAAATTAAGTAAATTTTTTAAATTGTAGCAAAATACTTTCCCGTTTATATATAGGTGACTATGTACTAGACTACTATATGACTGTATTATAAGTATATTCCTATAGTTACATTTTAATAATGGAAATATATTTTAGGGATATACTGTAATGTGTGTAAACATTAATGACACTTCATTGCAATTAACATTTAGACTTACAATTATTCTCTTCACAAATAAAGACAATTAAATTTTTAGGCTTGACTGAAGGTAATTTGAATTGCAAACATGTGTATTCATCCCTCCCAAGTATTTCATGTTTCAGTTATGTGTATAAATATAAGGAAAACAAGCAATTTTTAAATGATAGATACAGACATGTGTCTCATCTTATTGATCTCACTTATGTCTAGACTAGAAATTAGAAAAGAAAACTTACTACATGAAAGTTCTTCTATCGACCCTAGAAGAGTTTGTAGTACAACATCTAAGAGAACCTGAACATATCAAAATCAGAAAAAAAGAAGCACTTAACTTCTGTATTAGTCCGTTTTCATACTGCTATAAGGAGCTACCTAAGACTGGGTAATTTATGAAGAAAAGAGGTTTAATTGACTCACAGTTCCACAAGCTGTACAGGAAGCATGGCTGGGAAGACTCAGGAAACTTATAATCATGGCAGAAGGCAAAGGGGAAGCAAGCATGTCTTACTGTGGTAGAGCAGGAGAGAGAGCTAAGGAGGAAGCACCACATACTTTTAAACAACCAGATCTTGTGAGAATGCATTCATTGTCACAAGCAGAGCAAGGGGGAAGTCTGCCTCTGTCATTCAGTCACCTCCCACCAGCCCCTCCTCCAACACATGAGGATTGCAGTTCAATATGAGAGTTGGGTGAGGACACAGAGCAGAACCATTATCAACTTCCTATAGGAAAATTAACTTTAGTTTTGACATATATCTTATTAAATCTTTTGGAGATGTAAATCACCTCTTTATAGCAGTTGTTTCTTCAACCATATTTTGTTGCCTTAGTAGCCTTCCCAAACAGAGGACTCTGCCTGAATAGTTCAAGTGAAACTGTGACCTTTATTACCAAGTTTAGCACCCTACATGGAAAAGATTTTCTTGCTATTTTGTTTCTTTAATGGAATATCTTTAGGAAAAAGAAATTGTCTCCAGTAAGGACATTTGTAACAATTTATAACAATTTATTAAACAAATTCTTACACAAAAGAGTACTCATCTAAGATTCCCAAATCAAGTGAACCAGTATTATTCAAATTCTCTATAACTGTATAGACCTACCCAAGCAGGGCTCAAACAGAATAATTCCCACTTCCTAATTTATTTTCTATTTCAATATTTCTGGCTGATCACCTAGGTACTAAAGTTGAGAGATAACATAAAATGCATTGAATATATTTATTATAAGAAGTCGTGTACTAAATTTGGCACAACTCAAGGCAATTCAGAATTTAACTGAAATATTGCAGCCATTTTGCAAAGCCATTAAAGGAAAACTGCTAGTGCCAAGAAAGTTTCACCAGGGAGTACAGTGTAAGTTTTCTAGGCAGAATGATCCAGAGTTGGTTCTAAATGAGAAAAGGAGTTTCTGTTTCCTTAAACTTGAAAATGCTGAGCAGAAATGTCTCTGAGAATGGCAGTCCTGTAGAGTTTATATACTCTCTGATAACTGCCTGAGCAGAAATCTTGCTTATGAGGAGAAACCTAGAAACGACAAGAGATGCACCCTCACTTTTTCCCTTCAGAATCGTTACATTTCTGTTGACACTCATAATGGCACATTTGGAAAGGAGGGTGTTACTTTTATCATTCTTGTCAAGGGAGGGTTGTGTACATATATTTAGCAATTTAGAAGTCATTTATCTTAGTTGTACACTCAACGTATTCATTCTCATTTTAACATATAGTAATTTAAATTAAAATATTAGTTCAAATTAGTTGTTTATTAACAATATTATTTTTAAAATATTAGTTGTTTGTTAACAATTAATAATTTAATTATATATGTTCTACTCTCTTCCAAGTCCTCTGCAATGACCACATGATATCGATGTAGGAAAGAAACATCTAAGAATGCCAGGAACAAAGAGTACCATCTGTTTCTTGTGGCAGGTGATAACAGATTGAAAAAAGCTCCCCCTACAGGGCCAACTCACAACCTTGTCTCCTGACATTTCCATTTTTAGGGGAAATAAAGGGAAACTTCAGCTCAGATTAAACTTTGATTCAGAGGCATGAAACCTGGAAAAAATATGTCTGCTTTAAAAAGTATGAGAAAATGGATATTTTAAAATAGCATACAATTTCAGAAAAATAAGATGATAAAATAATTTTGACCAAGCCAATTACATGAGATGGATTTAAAATGTTCTCAAAAAATTATTTCTAAAGAAGGTGGTGGAAAAAGATTGTTATTGGCAAGTATTTTATTTGATGAGTTAAATTCCTTCATATCTAAATTATTATTCAACATAAAAATATAGAGTCCAAGCTCCTTTTATGAATCAAGTATAATTGTAATGCTAAAACTTGAAGATGGCACAAAAAAAGATCTACAACTCAATCTTAAGAGAAAATGTGTGTGCATGTTTGCAATGAAGTCTTTAATACAAGATCAAGCAATATATATATTTAAAATACTCAATAGTCAATAGGATTGATGGCAGCAATTCAAAGGTGATTTATCCTAAAATAATCTATCCATATATTCTGTCACATTAGGACGTACAATGAAGAAAACCACGTTTTCTTGATATTCTTCAACAAAAATTTAACTGAGTCCAGCATTACTTTTTCACATCTGTCATCTAAAATATTTAATTGTACAGTGATAACGAAATTAATAGTTTCATTAATGGAGAGATGAAGACAATAATATTCTTTATCATCAGTATTACACAATTACTTTGGGGAAGTTCTAGTCAGTGAGATAAAATAAAGTGAATGAAATATATGAACTATTATGAACAAATTAGAATAATCTTTAGATAATATGATTATGTACTGAAATCTCAAAGTAGTAAAAACTATAAAAATATAACAGTGGCATGGCTATTACAAAATTCCTGTAAAATTCAGCAGCATTTCTGTATGCCATCATTAACCTTTGGGAAAACATGATTTAAAAAGACTTAATCACAGTAGCAATGTAAATGACAAAACACTAACAAAACTAAAAAGAAATGTGCTAGGTGTATGTATAATTAAAACTACACAATTTTAATAAAATATATGAGAATATAAAATATGTAAATTTTTCACATAACAGCATATCATTTTAACAGTGTTTAAACAAAATCTATAGAAGATTGTCTTTAAACTTAACAAAATGGATTTTTAAAGTATGTAATAAAGAAGACATCTATATTGTTATATATTGCTTTAATCAAATAAAAATGTTTTCATAAAAAATATCACAAACAAAACCAAATTTCAAATAATAGAAATATTTTAAATACATATAATGAAGAATATATTAATGCCCTTCATACATAAAGAATGATTAAAATCAACAGGAAATGAGCAAAGAGTAATACATATGAAAATACATATATTTAGTAAAAACACTGAATATATTTAGAGTTAGTAGTAACCTAAGATGTGCATACTAAAGAGTACAGTGGTTCCAGTTTTGCTCATTAGTTGTCAGCTTATTGTAATAATAGGTAGTAGATGTGAAGAAATGAAAAACTTTTGAGGGAGTCTTTAGAAATAGAGATTTTCAAGGCTTTGATTAAACAAGGGTGTCTTTTATCCCTCAAAATTTTCTTAACGCTTACTCTGACAGTTATTACTCTTTCTGAGCAAAAAATTGCTTTTCACTGGCCTCAGCTTCCTCCACCATACAATTTAGATGATAATACAAACATCATAGAATTTAAGGTACTAAAAACATCAAATATAATTCCTAGCAATATGACTGTCACTTAAAGAATAAGTGCTTAATTAATTCCTGGTGTCATTTTGATTTTTATTATCACTTTAGTTTATTTTTATAATTTATTAAAAGACCTTTGAGTTAAACTTTGGCTAGTCTTCTTCCTATTTTGGTATCATTAAAATCTATAAAAGAATATCTCCCCTAAATTTTGATCAACTTTCTTTGTAGTTGTTTTCATTTTAGTTTACATCTGATATCATGTCTTGGACCAAATAAAAGTCTATTTAGAGGGTACTGGCTCTGAGTGTGACCCAAGATTTTCATTTGCAAATATTTTTGTTGAAGATGTGTTCAATACATACAAATCCATTAGTTTTGCTAGTGTGATATATGAAAGTTTTTCATATCCATAAATAGATTGTTAATGTATATATCTAGTTTGATTATTAATATAACTAAATCGTATTTAACTTTTTAATGAATTGGCATGTACTCTAAAAAGTCACCTGAATGTATCTTTTTAATTTTAAATCACGTACACTTTGCTGGGACCAATGCACAAATTTCTCAGGTACATCTAGGCTGTTTGCTAATTTTAGCTTTGACTACATTTGTTTTCTCTTAGCTTTGAATCTGTAATATTTATAAATAGAGCCAACTCTTACCAGGGTTTTGAAGTAGAGATAACTTTTCATCTTTACTCATGTTCATCTTCCTTCATTTACATCTCCAGTCACTTCTTGCTGACCTGTGATTATCCTCTTCCTGGTTTCTCTCCTCATAGCCTCATGCCATTCTACTGTGTCTTAACTAGGCCTGCAATCATTGGAGAAGCCCTGTGTTCTGTAATTTAAAAAAACAAACAAACAAACCAAAAACTCCTTGCCAGTACTTATGTGTACTGTATTCCCTTTCTTTAGGTTCCTGCTAAATTCCTGAAGTTAATCTGAGCAACTAAATCATTAGTTGACCTTCATAAACATTAATGGACTTGTCTATGACTGCATTCTGACAACATCCTGTTTCCAGTATGGTTTTTAATAAATAATGATGGCATTTCATAAGCAGGTTGAACATCAGTGAGGGTGAGTTGGATCAAAGTGTCTTCTTCCACATTTCAAGTGACAAGGCCTACGTGAATGTTTGTTCTGTGTTTCAGGTTTCTATTATTTCCGTAACAATTCATCACAAACGTTAGCAGCTTAAAACAACGCAAATGTATTGTTTCGTTGTTCTGCAGGTCAGGAGTCTTAGAAGGCTCAGTTGGTTTCTTTTCTCTGATTCTCGCAAAGCTGAAATCAAAATGTCAGTCAGCTGGGCTCTTATTTGAGGTCCTGGAGGAGAATTCACTTTCATGGCTGTTATGGCTGTTGGCAGAATTCAGCATGTTGATGTAGGACTAAGGTCCCATTTCCTTCCTGGTTGTCACTTAGGGGTCTGTCACTCAGCTTCTAGATACCACCCGAATTCTCTCACCTATGGCCTCCTTCATCTTGAAAGCTAGCAATGATGCATCAAGTCCTCTCATGTGCTGAATTATTCTGACCTCTCTTTCTGTCTTATCTCTCCACAATTCCCCTTTGCCATTCCCTCTCCTTCTATTTTTTTTTTTATTTCTCTCTCTCTCCAGCTGAAGAAAGTGCATTTAAAGGTTCCTGTAATTAGATTTGGCTCCACAGAATAAGCCACGATAATCTCTTTGTCTTAAGATACATAATTGTCTCTGCAAAGTGCCTTTTGCTCTGTAAAGTAACATATTCACAGACTCCAGAGAATAAGACATGGCTATCTTTGGAGCTTATTATTTGGCCGGTCTGTATTCCACATATTTAGGGATCTGGTTATCTAGATTCTAGGGCTGTAGCAGTAGACTAATTTGTAAAAATTTGACTTTTAGGCAATTTTAAACATGAGACTGCTAACTTATTTTGTATAACCTCATGTAACAACAGCAGGAGTGTACCAACCTTTTCCTTCAAACACAGAAAGTACATTTGTCTAAGGCAAGGGGTATATTTTTGGTGGAGGGTGAGGTGAGGGAAAGTCTTGTTTTTATATTTTTACTTTCTTAATCAGGGAACGGGTACTACAATGAATTATCACATAATTGATAACTTAACACAACAAACATGTATTTCTTGCATTTCTGGAAACTGAAGTATAAGATCAAGGTGCTAACAGGTTCAGTCTCTGGAGGGCCCTCTTCCTGGCTTGCTTTCTTCCTGCTGCATCCTCACATAGTGAAGAGCAGAGAGAGAGAGAAAGCAAGCTGACTTGTGTCTTTTTATAAGGGCATTGATTCCACCACCATGACCTAAAACTTCTCAAAGGCCCTACCTTCTAAATATAAACACATTGGATGTTAAGAAGTCAACATACAAATTTTGGGGGCACACAATAATTCAGTCCATTCTTTCACACTGACAAAAGAATGGTAGATCAATGCCTCATGTTATGTGGACTTTGGCCTTTGTGACCTTCAGACTTGCCCATGATAGCCGAAGAACTGAACTCACTTCATACTCAGAGGTTTACTGGGTAGCAATCAAGGAGACCTTATATAAAGGATTTTTATTTCTAGTGGGGCCTCTTTCCTCAGCATATTCTTGAGTCCAAATAATCTACAGACCCTCAGGTCATGGCATCCACAATGGTGAGGTTTTACAAGCTGTTCTTGAAAGTGAGCAAAATCATCAAACACTCATAGGGAACTGATGTCTTTTCCCCACTCATCCAGTTCTTCCCTCTGCTTCCCCATTTATTCATTTATTTATTCATTCATTCCACAATAATCTGAGAAACCTCTACTTTGTGTCAGTAACTACACTGTCGTGAGGGCTACGTTTGTATAAGAGTGAGATAAGTTTCCATCTTTAAGAAGCCTTTTTTCAATTGGAGACAGTCAAGAGACAAAAAAATAGTTATATAAAAGTAGTTATGATTTTGAGTATTTTATATATTATTAATTCATTTACAGAGTAGTGTCATAGAGAAAGCAACAAAGATAAGAGGCTGGTTGTAACTTTAAATGAGTGTTGGAGAAGTTTTCTCTGATGGATAAAAAATTCGAAAAGCATAGAGCAAAAATAACTCATGCTTCTAGATATCTCAAAAATTTAACTTTTCATAGAACCAAAATTATTTAAAACTCAAAGCATGTGATCCAATAATTGTCTTCTTAGATATGGTGGAGTTACTATAATTCAAACTAGTGAGAAAGTAAATATCTTTATTGCTTGTTTCCACTTAAGTGTCTACAGGGAAGGAAAGACTGACATTTTTAGCTTCTTCCACCTCCTTAGAGTAAAAGGTTGAAACACAAACTACTTGGTGATTCTCTTTTAGAAAAACATTAAGGAGCCTTTGGATATTCAAAGCTACAGAGGAGAGATAAATTCCTTTGCACATTGAAGGAGTATGGAAGAGTCCAGGAGTCTAAAATGGAGAGAAAAGGATATAACTGCATAGAATAGAAACTGAGCCACATAAAATTATACAACCTGTGCATTTCACAGCTATTAACTCAAAATAGATATTGGGGAAAATAAAGGAAAATAAATAGGAGTCCATCCAGAGGTTGCTACAGTATAAACACAATGGAACAGTGATAGATGATGAGATTATAAATAAGCTGGTAGGATAGAGGCTTGTGAACGTACAGGAGGAAAGTTATAAGCCACCCTTTTCCCTCTGAATTGCCATAGACTACAGAATTCCAGGCTCCAAGTGTCCATGGACACAAGTTTATTTTAAATTTCAGAGGAGAGATTCTATTAGTTGACACCAGCATTACACTCAGCTAGTCATTCTGTCTCTTTAAAACCGTCCTGTGAAGTTGCTTGGAAATTTCATCCTCTCCGTATTTGAGATAAGAGGAAAGTTAAAGACAATCCAGAGTTTATTTTTTCATGAAGACAGAGTATATATGCTAGATTTTCACTGTGTTTTGTTTTTAGCTCCTTGGTTTTCTTCTTTTCCCCTCTTCTTTTTTTTTTTAATTGTACTTTAGGTTCTGGGGTACATGTGCAGATCATACAGGATTGTTGCATAGGCACATACATGGTAAGGTGGTTTGCTGCCTTCATTCCCCCATCATCTGTACCTGGTATTTCTCTCCACGTTATCCCTCCTCACCCTCCCCATCCCCTGCTGTCCCTCCCCTAACCCACACCCCACAACTGACTGCAGTGTGTGATGCTCCCTCCCTATGTCCATGTGTTATCATTGCTCAACACTCGCCTATGAGTGAGAACGTGTGGTGTTTGGTTTTCTGTTCTTGTGTCAGTTTGCTGAGAATGATGGTTTCCAGATTCATCAATGTCCCTATGAAGTACACAAACTCATCATTTTTTATGGCTGCATAGTATTCCATAATGTATATGTGCCACATTTTCTTTATCCAGTCTATCATTGATGGACATTTGGGTTGGTTCCAAGTCTTTACTATTGTAAACAGTGCTGCAATGAACATACATGTGCATGTGTCTTTATAATAGAACAATTTATAATTCTTTGGGTATATACCCAGTAATGAGATTGCTGGTTAAAATGGTATTTCTACTTCTAGGTCCTTGATGAATCACCACACTGTCTTCCACAATGGTTGCACTAATCTGCACTCCCAGCAACAGTGTAAAAGTGTTCCTATTTCTCCACATCCACTCCAGCATCTATTGTCTCCTGATTTTTTAATGATCGCCATTCTAACTGGTGTTTGATTTGCATTTCTCTAATGACCAGTGATGATGAGCATTTTTTCGTATGTTTGTTGGCCTCATATATGTCTTCTTCAGTAAAGTGTTGATATCCTTCAACCATTTTTGAATGGGTTTGTTCTCCCCTCTTCTTTCACCTCTTCCAGTTCCCTTACTCTTCCTCCTCCTTGTCTGTTTCCATTTCATTTTAGGGTTTTGGCACTCTTGATGATACTTACTCATGCTCTTGCACAATATTTGGAAGACAGAAAGGGGGCAGCAGGTGTTATTGTTTTCTTCAGCAGTGGCATCAGACATATGAACTTTAATAAGTATGATTTTTTTCCTGTCAATCATCTGTCTTTTTACTACAGGACAGCTGTGGCAATTGGCCATGGTTCCATTTCCTGACTTATAAGTAACTAGCAATTTTTTGATTCTCTAGATCACACCTTAGTTGTTGGTTTTAAAAACCATAGGTGATCTCCCTTGACTTTCACCTCTCCAATCATTTAGAGATTTTATAAACAATGATTTTCTAATATCAAATTCCTTTCAGTTTCTATACTAGTTTCTTTTTTCCTGACTGAAAATGACTGATATAGTTATTTCTCATCTTTCTTCAAATGTTCTTTAAGTATTCTTCTAAAATGCATATTATTAAAGGGTTGATTGCCTTGGCATGGAGGCTTGGAAAATATCGTCCTCCTTTGTAGCTTCCAAAAGTCTGTAAGAAATCTGAGTGCCAATGAAATCAGTTTCTATAAAGCTATTGGAGTATGTTCTGGTCCATACACCGAACCTGGTGTATGAACCAGGTTCAAGACATGCATTCGCAACAGGACATTGTCCTCCCTACCCCAACTAAAGGGTTAAAATTATTCTTAAACAGGAAAAAAAGAACTATTTTTTATGTATAAAACACAGATATACATGCAATACTAAGCAAATATACAGTTACTTATGATACTAAAACTTCATGGGTGGGGGTAATTAGAAAGATAATGTTTCAAAGGGCTCCTTAGCTGGGTAATAATAGAGGAAAAAAGAAAAGTGTTTCAAGAGAATTGGAGACTAATTTAATTCTAAGAAGACACTGGGAGTTTACTTCCATTCTACCTCTGAATTTCAGATGCACCTGTTGTATGCACTATGGGTACTCCAACATCATCCAAAAAGAATATGTAGACTATTCTAGACCATTGATTTTCATATCTGGAAATGTAAATCCTAATTTCAAGATAATAGATTTTAGAGATCTTTTAATTTACAATGGTGCATAGATGTTTCAATAATAAAAGCTAGGTCTGATGAAATTGCTGCTCTGCTCTGCTCTAACTGTAATAAGCCATAGCTTTTAGAAGGCCAGTTCCCCATAGCATTATAGATCTAGAAAAAATGAAGACAGTGAACTCAACTATTCTTTTTGGTGAGTGCATCTATTTAATGCATCATTTTTTCATGCTCCAGAAATAATGGTTTTTTTCCCCTGTAGTTCCTTCAGTTAATACCACATTTACTTAATATGACTTGGCCCTTTGCTATTAATACTTTTTTTCATTATGAATATCTAATCAAAACTGTATACTATTTCCAGAATATCCCATTTTTATTGACTCATCATTCCTTACCCTTCTCGTCCCTCACAGACCTACATCATATTTAAGAAGACAAGGTATGCTTGTTAGAAAATTATATGACGACAATTAAATCCCACAGAGTCCTTAAACAAGGACATGTGTCAGTCCCTGAGAGAACTGTAGAACTCCTATACTAAAGTTTCATTAATGACTGTAAATATCACACATTTAAAAATAAGAAATGTTTCTCATTGAGAAATTTCGCTAAGCAGGAGTTGCTTTATTGATTTTTCACTCTTCTGTGGCAGTACACTCTGAATATGGAAATATTTTACTGTGAGAAGATGAATCATTTTTGGTTTATAAGAATGCTGTCAGAAAGGGAAAAAAGAAATCAATAGACTTGAAGTTATAACCAAAATTGTTTAAGCAATATGAGATACAAATAGAGAGGATTTAAATGAATACTATGACTTATGCAGTATACATTTTTTAAGTAAATTAATGAGGAGTAGTTGATCCTATTTTAAGGGATACACAAAAAACTAAAACTAAAATGAAATATTTACTATCAGAAGGAACAAAATTCTTATTGACTTATCTACGCAGATTTGCTAAATATTTGTGTGTCTACATATCAAATGTACATATATAGCACTTTTAAAAAATTCCTATTTCAGATTGTAATTAAAATTATTAATCATCAAATCTAGAGGAATCCTATTGAGCATTTAATCCACCAGTATTTTGCTGATGAGAAAACTGTTTTCCAAAAGATTAAAAGGAAAAGTAGAATCTAGGCATTCCAAATCATCTTTCCCTGCTCTTTCTGTTTCAGAATCCTGTGATGTTTGATGTCAAATGTGCTTTATACTACATTCAATGATTTTTACCTTATATTCTTCTACGTGCTACTGCACAGGGCTTCACAGCACAGAAATGGCCGACATTTGACTGTTAATGGCTGTCCAGAGTGTTAGATTGAGGAAGGAGTCAATGGATAGAGCTTCACATGGCTAGCACTCTCTGATTCGTCATTTCCCCTCACGTGGCCAGTACAGAGAGCACAGTCCAATAATGTATCTAAAATATCCTCCCTAGTCCATTCCCTCAATCAGTCTATTCCCTTTGCTTGCTTGTCTTCTCAGCATTTCATGTTATCTGAAATTATCTTTCTTACATATTGCCTTCTACAAGAATGTAAACTCCAAGAAGGCAAAGATTTTGTTTATTTGCTGATTGTTATGTCTGTAGACATATTAGAGTGTTGGCATGTGGGAAACAATAAGGATTTGTGGAATAATTTTTAAAAAACTGTACTGTATTGCATATGCTTTGTATATGTTTCTAAATTCTTATTCCCAACTCAGCTTTCGTTGATTTAATATCATTTAAACCTTCACTGAAAGTTCAATATTTTAAAATTATTGTTGCAGAAACGTTCTTTATTGCAAGAGATATTTTGGCAATCATATTTTGATACATACATATATATTATATATAATTAACATATTATATATACACACACACACACACTCACACACACACACACATGTAAAACATCTAGGGTAGGTTAAGTTTTCCAAAAGCAGAATCTATCTGTACTTAGATAGGAGTTATTTAATATGGCACATGAGCCATTATGCTTGGTTTATGTATCATTGTGAAGGGAGTAAAAATTGGCAAAAAGAACATATTGGATAGATTTTAGTCTTTTTTTTTGAAGTCTTTATAAGCAGAGTCTGAGCTCTTATTCTGATTAAAAAAAAACAAAGAAAATTTCATCATAAACACTGTCACTTTTCTACTGAATTACATAATGAAGAAACAAAATCCAGTTGTCATAAGCTAAATGTGACCATTTTATATTCAGTATGAAACTATTTTAGATAAAACTGTTTTAGATAAAAATCTATGGCAAAATTTAGTCTTTTTATAGCTGAATTTAACTTCTTTCTACTTACAAAACAGATTATTTTAGAGACTGTAATTCATTGTCATTTTATTCTATATTCATTGTCTAAACATTAAATGTCCTAACAATTCCAGGCACTATGCTAGACTCTCAGGATAAAAGGATGAAAAAGATTTTCCTTCAAGAATTTAACACCCTAATCATTAAAAATAGGGCTCTGTATCAGATCATGGACCACTAGAATTCTTGTTCTGGCTTTCCTACTATAACTTTTTCCTATTAAGGATAAATTATTGACATTAATCCTTTTTTAAAAAATTAATTGGCCAGGAGCAGTGGCTCATGCCTGTCATCTCGGCACTTTGGGAGGCTGAAGAGGGCGAATCACAAGGTCAGGAGTGTGAGACCAGCCTGGCCAACTTGGAGAAACCCAGTCTCTACTAAAAATACAAAAAATTAGCTGGGCGTAGTGGCAGGTGCCTGTAAACCTGCAGGAGAATCGCTTGAACCTGGGAGGTGGAGGTTGCAGTGAGCCTAGATTGCACCAGTGCTCTCCAGCCTGGGTGACAGAGTGAGACTCCATCTCAATAATAATAATAATAATAATAGACAAATGATAATTGTATATATTTATGAATTATAATGTGGGGTCTTAATATGTTTATACACTGTGAAATTATAAATAGGGTAATTTGTTACCTCAAATGTTTATTATTTATCTGCAGTGATAATATTTAATACCCTCTCTTTTAGCTTTGTGAAATATATAGTACATTGTTATTAACTCTAGTCACCTTGCTGTGTAATAGAACATAAGAACGTCGTCCTATCTAACTGTAATTTTGTATCATACTCATTGACCAAGGTCTTCCCTTTTCCACCTCTTGGCCCCCCTACTCCCAGTCTCTGGTAAGTACCATTCTACTCTCTACTTCTATGAGTTCCACCTTTTTAGATCTCACAAATAAATGAGATCATATTGTATTTGTCTCTCTGTGCCTGGCTTATTTTACTTAACATAATGTCCTCTAGGCTCATTCATGTAGCTCCAAATGACAAATTTCCTTCATTGTGTATATATACCACATTTCTATATCTTGGCTACTGCAAAATAATACTACAGTGAACATGGGAATGCAGATGTGTTTCTGGCATACTGATTTAAGTTACCTTAGATGCATACCTTGTAGTGGGATTGTTGGGTCATATGGTAATTCTATTTTTGGATTTTTGAGGCATTTCCATACAGTTGTCCAAAATGGCAATATGAATTTAGTATACCAGCAACAATGTATAAGGTTTTGGTTTCTCCACATTTTCACCAATACTTTTCATTTTTTGAGAATAGCCAATGTAACAGGTGTGAAATGACATTTCATTGTGTTTTAAATATGCACTTCTCTGATGATTAGGTATGTTGAGAATTTTTTTCATATATCTGTTGGTCATTCATATATCTAGTGGAGAAATGTCTATTCAAGCTCAATGCCCTTATTTTAAAGGGATTATTTTCTTGATATTGATAGTTTGAGTTTCTTACATATTTTGGATATTATTGTTTTATATGTGCATGATTTGCAGCTACTTTCTCCCAATTGCTGAGTTTTCTATTCATCCTATTGTTTCTTTTTGCTTTTCAAAAGTTTTTTTTTTATTTTTATGTAATCCCATGTATCTGTTTTTGTTTTTGTTGCCTATGCTTTTGGGTTATATTTAAATTTTTTTTGCACAGACGAATGTCATAGAGCATTCCCTTACGTTTCTTTAAGTAGTGTTATAGTTTGAGGTTTTACATTTAAGTCTTCAATCCATTTTGAGTTAATTCTTACACAGTGAGTGAGATAACAATCCGTTTTAATTTTTCTGTGTTTGAATACTAGTTTTTCCACATTATTTGTTGAAGAGACTGTCCTTTACTCCATAAGTGTTCTTAGCACCTTTGTCAAAAATTAATTGACCATATATGTGTGGGTTTATTTCTGGACTGTCTTATTCCATTGGTCAATATGTCTGTTTTTGTCAGTACCATGCTATTTTGACTACTATAGCTTGGGAATATATTTTGAAATTCAGTAGTGTAATGTCTCCAGCTTTGTTCTTTTTGATCAAGATTTCTTTGGCTATTTTGTACATGTGAATTTTAAGATTTCTATTTCTATTTTGTAAAAAATGCTATTGGAAATTCATTAGGGGTCCCATTAAATCTGTATATTGCTTTGGGTAGTATGCACATTAAAAAAATTATTTCATTCCATGAACTCAGGATATCTTTCCATTTATTTGTTTCATCCTTAATCTCTTTTATCAATGTTATATAGTTTCAGTATACAGATTGCTACATCCTTGGTTAAATTTACTTCTAAAAATTTTTATTTGATAGTTTGTAAATAAGATGGTTTTGATTTTTAAATCCCTTTTCTAGATAGTTTGTTGTTAGTGTATAGAAATGTTGCTGATTTTTGTAAATTGATTTTGTATACTGCAACTTTATTGAAGTAATTTATCAGTTCATTTTTGGTGGAGACTAGAATTTTCATTAAAATTCTTAACTGAGACAATTTCAGTAAACGGAGATAATTTTACTTCATTATATCTGATTTGGATGGATTTTAGTTCTATCTATTGACTCTGCTCTGGCTAGGGCTTCCAGATAAACATAGGGCTTCCTATGCTGAACAGACGTCGTGTGAGTGGACATCTTTATTCTGCTTGTATTTTGGAAGAAATGCTTTTATCTTTTCACCATTAGGTGTGATGTTACCTGTAGGCTTCTTCTCATATGTGACCTTTGTTGTGTTAAGAAACATTTCTTCTATACGGAATTTGTGGAGAGTTTTTTTTAACACAAAACCATGTTGACTTTTTCAAATGCTTTTTCTGCATCCATTGAGATGACGACATGATTTTTGTACTTGACTATGTTAATGTGTTGAATCACATTTATTGATTTGTGTATGTTAAGCCAGCCTTGCTTTGCAGGAATAAATCCTACTTGATCATGGTGAATTATTTTTTTAAATGTACTATTAAAAATGTTTGCTAGCATTTGTGGAGAATTTCTACATCTGTGTTAATCCGTCATATTGACCTGTAGTTTTATTGTAGTGTCTTTGATTCACTTTGTTATCAGGGTGATACTGGCTTTGTAAAGTTAGAAAGTACTCCCTTCTCTTGAAAATTTCAGAAGACATTTCAGCATTGAGTTAGATCAGTCTTAGTTATTTTAAAAAGTTTAGTAGAATTCAACCATAAAGCCATCCGGTCCTTGGCTTTTCTTTGATAGCAGACATTTAATTACTGATTCAGTCTCTTTATTTGTTATTGTTCTGTTCAGATTTCCGATTTCTTTTTATTTTAGTCTTAGTAGGTTATATATCTCTAGAAATGTATTCATTTGTTCTAGGTTGTCAAATTTGTTGGCATAATTTTTTATTTAAATGTTAAGATAAATTTGGTAGGTACATATTAAGTGTATATACTTGTGGGGTACACGGGATGTTTTGATATAAGCATGCAATTGAAGTAAGCATACCATAGAGAATGAGATGTTCCCGCAAGTGTTTATCCTTTGTTCTACAGACAATTCAAATATAATCTTTTAGTTATTTTAAAATGGGCAATTAAAAGTCATTATTAACTACATTCACCCTGTTATGTGAGCACCTAGTATGTCTTATTCATTCATTCTTGTTTTTTTCCTACCAATTAACAATCCCACTTCCCCTCTAGCCTGCCACTATCCTTCCCAGTATCTGGTTACCATCTTTCTACTTTTCTATGTCCCAAGTTCAATTGCTTTGATTTTGAGATCCTGCAAATAAGTGAGAACAAATGATGTTTGCCTTTCTGTGCTTGGTTTATTTCACTTCACATAATAATTTCCAGTTTTATCCATGTTGTTGCAGATGACAGGATATCATATCATTTTTCATGACTGAATAATACTCCATTGTGTATTTGTACCACATTTTGTTAACTATTCATCTGTTGTTGCACACCTAGGTTGCTTACAAATCATAGCTACTGTGAACATTGCTGCAACAAACATGAGAATGCAGGCATATCCTGGATATACACATTTCCTTTATTTTGGGTAAATACTCAGCAATGAGATTGTTGGATGATATGGTAGCTCAACTTTTAGTTTTCTGAGAAATATCAAAACTGTTCTCCATAGTGGTTGTACTAATTTACATTCCCACTAACACTATATGAGGGTTCCCCTTTCTCCACATCCTCAACAGTGTTTGTTACTGCCTTTCTTTTGGATTAAAGCCATTTTAACTGGGTTAAGATGGTAATTCATTGTTGTTTTGATTTGCATTTCTCTGATGATCAATGATGTTGAGCACATTTTCATATGCCTGACTCAAAGACATTTCTTTGATAAATGTCTATTCAGATCTTTTGCCCATTTTTTGATCAGATTATTAATGTTCTTTCCTTCAGAGTTGTTTGAGCCCTTTATATGCTCTGGTTATTACTTGTCAGATGGGGGGTTTGCAAATATTTTATCCCATTTTATGGGTTGTCTCGTCACTTTATTGATTGGTTCCTTTGCTGTAAAGAGGCTTTATAATTTAATGTAATCTCTTTTATCCATTTTGGCTTTGGTTGCCTGTGCTTGTAGAGTACTAAAAAGAAATTTCTGCCCAGGCCAGTGTCCTGGAGATTTTCCTTAATGTTTTCTTGTCGTAGTTTCATAGTTTGAGGTCTTAGATTTAGGTCTTTATTTTGATTTGATTTTTGTATATGTGAAAGGCAGGGCTCTAACAAATTATTTTGGCTCTAGTTGTTTTTAATAGTTTTCCTTTTTGATTTTTTTTTTGACTAGAAATATAATGTATTTATTCACTACCACTACATTATGAGAGTGTTTTGGATTTTACAATGTACTTGTTTTTACCAGTACATTTTATACTTTCATGTAAATAATCAGCATCCTCTTCCTTCAGCTTGAAGTACTCCCTTTAGCATTTCCTGTAATATAAGTGACATAGTCTCCTCACTTCTATTTGTCTGAGAAAGCCTTTATCACTCCTTTCCTTTTAAACAAACTATTTCAGGGTACTGCATTCTTGGTTGGCATGATTTTTGTTTGTTTTAAAATGTTGGACATATCATTCAACTCATTCTGGCTTTTACAGAGAAAGTCACTGATAGTCATAAAGAAGTTTCCTTGTGTGTGAGGATTCATTTTTTCCTTGGTGCTTTTAACACTTTCTCTTTGTCTTTAACTTTTGATAATTTAATTATAATATGACTTGGTGTTGGTCTCTTTAGATTCATCTTATTTGATGTATTTTAGGCCTTCTATATTTGGCTATTTCCTTCCTTAGTTTTCAAACATTTTCTGCCATTATTTCTTTGAATATATTTTCTGTCTCTTCATCTCTCTCTGTTTCTTCTGAAAAATTTATGATGCCCTTTAAGTTTTTTAAGCTATCTTTACTAACATTCCTTCTTTTCTTCTTTTTGCTCCTTAAATTGGATGAGTTCTAGTTACCTGTGTTTGAGTTCACTAATCTTTTCTCTTGCATGATCTAGAGTGCTTTTGAACCCTTGTATTAAATTTTTCAATTCAATTACAGTATTTTTCAAATGTATGATTTCTATTTGATACTTTTAAGTAGTTTCTGTTTGTTTAAGTTATCAGTTTGCTCTTGTACCGATCATTCTCTTGACGTTGTTGAGCATCTTTATAATAATTATTTTGAATTCCCTGCCAGGTAAATTACATATTTCCATTTCATTAGGATTGGTTGCTGGAGGTTTATATTGTTATTTTGTTTGGATTGTATTTCCCTGTTTCTCCTTGACTCTATTTTAGTTTCTGCACATTAGATAACACAGGTACTTCTCCCAGTCTTGTCATACTAGCTTCATGTAGGAAACCCATCTTGCCAATTCATCTAGTTCAAGATTTTAAGGTGCCTTTCAAACATATGTGTTTGTACAGATTGCTGTCTCAGATTTTGGTGGCCCTATGAAACTTAGAATATGCCTGATCCTATCAGTACTCTATGGCTAAAACTAATAGGAGCCAGACTCTCAAGATGTAGCTGGAAAGTTTGGGATGTTGGCTGTGTTTCAGGTCTTTCTATCATCATGGTGAGGCTAAGCATGAGTCTTTATTGCTCACACTTCTTGCACTAAGCTGAGTAGAGGATTTGTGGCAAATGCCTGTTTTCACATTCAGGCTACACCCTCTGATCCCAGGAAGACAGCTGCTGGACACATGACCATTGTACATCTATGTCTTGTTTTGTGTGTTATAGTGCTGTTCAGAAATGCATAACCCCATCTACTACTTGAGATAGTCCATTAAAGAGAAAATGTTTTCAGTAAGAGAAGTTGTGGCACTTGCTGCATGACCAAACTTTCTAGAAAAACAAAAGTAGGTAGGCCTAGATTTATCACTGGGGTAAGATAGAGGGAATGCTTATGAAGTGTTGAGCTTTGGCTCTAGCTGCTGGTGGGTTGTTGTTTGTTTCCTCCATTAGCTTCCTGATGCAACTTTATTAGAAGCCAGACTATCAAGTAGACACTGAAAGTGTGTGTTGCAATTCGCTTCCAGAAAGAAAATAGGACTTGCACGTTCCCAACCCCTTTCTGCACTGCCCTGAGAGAATATAGCCCCCACAAGTTTTCACACATCCATTTAAAATTACCTCTCTCTTCTGTGATCTAAAGAGACTTGTGGTTGCCTACTCATTTTGTTTCCAGAGCCAAGACGTTTAGGACTGAGTCCTTTGGGAGGTAGCTGTACAATTTGGAGCAGTTGATGCATGACATCTTCCAGGGAGAACAAGGGAGCTGCATTTTTAAAGCCCCTTTTCTGTACTACTCCTGAGAGATGAAGCCCAAAGAAGTGCTTACACATCCGTATAAAACTAACACATTTTTGTGGTCTAGATATACTCACATATACTTTGTCTTTTTTTGCTTTTGAGCTAGGAGGTTTAGGATGCATTCCCTTAGGTGGAAGCTTTAAAAGTTGGAGCACTCAATGTGGAAATAAACTCCTTCCAGGAGGGATTAAGTTGTATGGAATTTTTGCTGGGGTGTGCCATAGGAGCAGGCTCAAAAGTACTAGGTTGCTTTTTAGGTTGTTAGTCAGGCTAATACTTGTCTGTCTCTTTAATATCCCAATGCAAGATAGTTAGAAGCCAGCCCAACAAGTAGCCATGGGAAGAGTGGGTCGCTAACCACTTCCAAGTAGAAACATGGGGCTTCATTTTTTAGACCCCTTCTCTGCTCTGCTTCTGTGGGACAAAGTCCCCAGAAGTGTTCATGCTTTCATATCAAGCTGCTATTTTTTTCCTGTGATTTATAGAGACTCATATCTGTCTAATCTCCTCATTCCCAGGCTTCATCATTTAAGAGCCAAATTGTGGAGAGCCTTAGAGTTACAGTGCTACACATGAGATCCAAACTTTCCACAGGGAGAAGAGAAGTTTAGGGATTTCTTTCTCAATTATATGGCACAGTGTCCAGGGTGGGATCTATGCCCACGTGTTCCTCAACTTTTCCTACCTGTTTGGAGTAGATGCTTTCTCAGTTGCCCAATGGGTAGAAGTCTCTCAACTTGTCTATGACTTCCTCTCAGAGGGAATTGATCCACCAATAGATGTTTATTTGGCATATCCATGGGTGGAAGAAGACCAAGATTCATATTTGTCCATGTTGCTGATATCATGACAATTTTTAGCTTTGATTTGGCTATTTATGAAATTGGTGATAATAATAACTACCATATAAATTCATAGAATTGCTGTGTCACAAGAGGTAATGACATAAATGCAATTTCTGAATAATAAAAACAGCTTTCTATATAAAGAATGTTATATTTTATAAAGATACGTTCTTTTGCATAATTTTATTAATGTGTAAATTCCAATGATTAATATTATTTATCCTTCTACCATGAGCACTTTTGGGAACCTAGTATTGATAATAACAGAATCTCATAAATCTCAGAATTAGAATAAATCTTGAGTTAGCCTTTTCATTTTCTCTAAGACTCACATAAAGCTTTTCTCTAAAAATGTAACTCCAATCTCCATGAGATTAACCAGTATTAACTTGAACACTTATAGACTACTGAAACTAATGACCTGTCTATATTTAAGGTTTTATTTAGACAACCTGACATCTCTCTTCCTTTAATTCACAGCCATTAATACTATTTTTGACTTCTGTTGCTATTCAGAAATTCTTTTTCACGAGAGAGTAAAGCATTTTCCTTTTATCTTCTGCTTTCTCCTGTTCAAGCTCTAAAAGCCGCGTATCTTCACCTTGTCTGGTTTCTTCACTATATTGCCCATATGGGGTAACAGGTTTGTCTCTTGCTCATTAACAGTCTTCAGGTAAATAGGGCCAATTGTGTGGGTCTTCTTTAAAGCGCTCCCCAGTTCTTGATTTAGAAGGGATTTAAACTGAGCCTTGTTTCTTCCCTTTAGAACCTCATGGAACTCTGCTTCCCAGGTTATGCCATGAGGGAAAGATGACAATCATGAAGGAACAAACTCACATTAAAATAAACAGGAACTCCCATATTCTTTGATCATAAATACTTCTAGTTTTTATCATTTTTGGCCCTCCTGTGTCCTCCCTCCTCCCACTCCATGCAAATTAGGTCTTCCTGCTCATACCTCAAACCCTCTATTGCCTTTGACCTCTGTGCCCCATCCTCTCACCTTCATTCCTTCTGACTACAAGCCTGCTGACAGCCCTTATCTACTGCATGCATTTTGAGAATTCTACATAATTGTTTCCGTCAGTCCATAAGTGCACAAACATACCCTTCCCTCACTGATTTTACAGGAAACAAATCAAATCAATCCCCCATATGCACAGTTATGTCTAACTTCTTTGCTTGTCTTTAAACTTTTTGAAAGAAATATCTGTGATTGCTATATACTATTTCTCACCTTACATTCTTTCCTCAAAATCCACTTAAATCAGACTTTATTTAATTCCCATCAGTTTACAAATTGCCAAAGTCCAGATCACCAATGCATGTATAGTTCCAAATGTATGGTAAATTCTCTCTGTTCTTTAAATTTCTTACTTGATTTCTCAGCAGCATGTGACACAATTAATGACTATTTTCTTAATGAAACACTTTCTCTTGGTTTCTGGGAACCCTCACTCATCTGGTTTTTCTCTTTATTCTCAGATTTATTTGATATCATTTGCTGCTTAACCACTCAGTGTTAGTGTCCCTGAGGTCTGCTTTGCTCTACTTTATCTATCTAAAACAGTATCATGTGCAAGTCAATGGTTTCCAAGTATTTTTCTTCATTTCAAGAATACCTCTGAATTCCAAACTCAACAGTTGCTAACTTTGTATTTCCTCTAGTATGTCTAATCTACATCTTAAACCTCGGCCTTGTTTATCTATCATTATTCCACAATTTTAATCCTTTTCACTACAAGGCATTGCAATCTACATACTTACTCCAGCCAAAATTCTAGAAATTACTTTCATCTATTCTCTAGCCCATCATTAGATATTTTTACTCTACCTATAAAATGTATCCCAAGTCCATTCACTTCTCATCCACTTCTCTCCACTCACATTTCTATCTCCTCACTTATATCTTTGTCCTGAGTTTATCTTTGTCTTGAGCGGACGCAGTTATCTCTGAGTCTCCCTGCTCCCACGTTGACCTCTCTACAAAGCATTTTTTAATGTGGGCACTGAATATATTTTAAAATATAAATAAAGTTGAAATTATAAGTATTTTCTTTCATTGCTCCAGAATATACATTCCAGGAGAGTCAGGACTTTCTCTCCCATGTTCACTGCTATATTCCTGCTCTTAGAATAATAGATAGAAGTGGCTGGTGCTCAAAAACATCAGTGAGTAGCTGACTAATGAATATATTTTCAAGAAGAATGTTGTTAGGCAGGCACTGAAAGTATTGTCACTGGAAATATAGGTGAGAGACCACAATTTTCTAACTTGTCAGCAGGTCTCTAATTCTCTCTCTTGGCTTATTTATTCTCTTGTCTCAATCTTTCTGCATCACTGTCTCCTTCTGGCTTCTCTATTTTCCTTCTCTTACTTCATGCTCTGTTACTGTTTTAATTAAGTTTTCACTCCATATGCTGCTTGTCTCAGAGGAAAAAAAACTTGTCTGTAATGTTCATCAGTGGGATGGGCCCCAGGGAGAGTAGCAATGTGTCCTGTTAACTGATTTTTAAAACAAAGGCTACTTGCCAGGGAACTCAGCACATGCAGAATTCTACCAAGCATTGCTTGCTTTTTACATGGCATGACTGTGAATTCCTAAAATGGCCCAGTTACACCTTTGGCCAGGGTGTCAAAATCTCTCAAAAGCAGGATGCCCAGACTTGAACTCCAGTTCTCCACGGATTAGTATCCTCTCTTTTATCAAACTAATATTCTACTATTAGAGTTTCATTCTCCATATTTTGGCAAGCTCATCACATTTTTTTGACTCATATGAGCTAAAGTCTCTTTTTCACACATGTTGCCATTATGTAGGTAACACACATAAATGGTTTACAGAGTATATGGTATAAAGTGAACATTTACAATGTGGTATTTTAATAATTATTAATTTAATTTCTTACTACTCCATCAAATAATAATGAACATCCTTTGGATACTTTCCTTCTACTCCCTATTAATCAATTAATTCTGTTATTATTCATTTTATTCACAAGGATAAATGTTTGTTAAATGGCTTTCTAAAATCCAGATATAGTATATTTATACTGTCCTCCTAACTGTAAGATAATGAAAAAAATCCTCCACGTTTTTAAAATTTATTATCTCACTGGAATTAGCACTAGTTTATAGTATAGGAAATGATTTTAGCTATGGAACATACCAATTTGGGCAGCATTTAAAGTTGTAGATCATTGCAAGTGACTAGAAGATTGGGTTCTCAAAAGGAAAATGATCTTCTGCTTTCTTGTTGAGTAAATTAAATCTCCACAAAAGATACAGAATTATATAATAATAGATACTTGGAAGAAAATAAAATTTGCCCTTTTTAAAATTCTGTTTATGATTCAATTTGCAAACCTGCCTTGGCCACTGTGAACAGTTCGTATATGTTATAATTGGATGACCTCTCCAAAAAATTAATGATAGTAATGGGTTGGTCATTTTTTTTAAAATTATCATTCTGCACCTTAAGATTTTATAAAAATGAATTTATCTTGTTGACCTTTACTATTTCTACTTACATAATTTATTCCTTATCTTCTCTATTCCTCCTCACTCTCCTATCCACCCTTTTCCCCTATTAAATGCGACCTTGCTGCACTGTTTAGTAACATTCTCCCTAAAGGGAAAACTAGCTAAAACACTCAGGAAATAACTAGAATGAGTACTATTGAGAAAATGTAAATAAAATATCTCAGTAAGTATTGGTAAAAATAAATAAGACTATAAACAATTGAAAAGGTAGGTTAAAAGATCCGAGAAAAAGACATTTTAGTATTAAAATAAAATTATGCATAAGCTTTACATATTTATAATATTTTATTCATTTGTTTTAGAATGTTTGTCCGTTGATTGTTGGTTTTGCCTCTGGCTCTGCTCTAAAACCTTTATTTTCTTACTCTCCTCAGTTCTCCTATATAGTTTCTAAGCTTTAGTTGCCATTGATACCTAAGTAGCTATGCCCCACCCAGCAGATATTAATAAAAGTCTTCATGATTCTTCATACAATTATCCAGCCTCCATCTCCCTATATGTTACTCTAGGTGTCACAAATATGCACATGTTCAAAATAGATTTGCACTTTCTTCTGTGAACTTGCTCCAGAGTGTCCCAAATATGCCATGTTTTCTTCCTAGTGTACAGATCTTTTTATTTCCAATCTTTCATCTGGCGATACACATCTTTTTGTGTGTGTGATTTCTGCTTATTATTAGGTCCAGAAATAGACAAACATCTTCCAGAAAGGCTTTTCCTGAGTTAGTTTATGACATAGTGTTCCTTTGATGCTTTAAATCCCAAGGCACTGTATCTCAGTTCAGACAAAACTTCTATTTCAATTGCCTATGTACATGTCTGTACCACTGAAAGGTCTCTTACCTTGTCTGTTGTGTGTCATTTGTATATATTTATAAATTAGCATGGTATCTGTAAAATAGTAGACATTTAATAAATAAATCCACATATTAAACCCTTTCTAAACATTTACTATGGATCACATACTCTCTTAGATATCAAAATTATATAAATACTAGTAAGGGTTTTTCTTATTTTCAAGGGCAACTATGAGAGAGTGCTGGTAGCTAAACAATTATACTAAAAGATGAAATGTAAAAACCGTAGGACCAACTTAGTCGTGGCAAAGTCATGATGGGACAGAAAGCAAGGTTATATCAAGGGTCAGGATTCATAAGAGAAAGATAACAGATTCCTAATGAGGAAGAAGGGTTTTTTTTTTAAATTCTGTAAAAGAAGTGTTTATGGAACTATTTTATTGAACATTTAATATTTACCAATTGTTTTTTAGGATATTTTATACACATGATCTAATTTAACAAATTTGACTAATTTGACTAATCATAACAAATCTATGGTACAGTAACTGCTGAATTCTTATTCCAAGCTCTTTGTTACCATTTATCAAAGAAAAGATGAACGAATTTGCAGGTAAGGTGCTGAATTTAGAAACTTAGATCTGCTGGCTCCAAATGAAATGCTGTATAGTGAGTCCCTAAATGATGAAGGGTTAGAATTGATGATGTATTCAGGTGCTGAAGTGAGGGCAAATAGGGTGGCCAGTGGGGTTGGGGGAATCTAAATAAATAAGAGTTTAGTTTTGTGGATTGGAGTATTGTTAAATAATCTTTTAATGATCCATGTGTCTCTGAATGTAAAATCATCTGCTGTTCAAGATGTGGCATGGTAGGTGCTCCAATAATGATGCATATACATCTTGTTGACTAAATAAAACAGGGCCTAGCTTATTAGCAGAGACACTATCAAGGCAGCTTTATATGGCATGCTAATATGAAGAAATCATTAAGTAATTTAAGCCTGAAATTGGGCTAAGAAGACTTCATGCATTTTTTAATTAGTCAACATGGTCAATGATCCTTTGAATTGCTGGCCTAATAAGCCTTAATAGTGTTTTGACTCCTCATCAAGAACCAGAGATATTTTAGGACCATCCAGTTTTAAAAGATGGAAATAATAATTTAATTAATATTTAGAAAATAAAATAAATTCTCTAGTGTTAAACAGTAGCAACATTCTCTCAAGAATTTGGATAAATCATGAGTAAGAACAGGGAACCACCACTGTCTCATATAAATCTTTTTTTTAAATAATTCTTACTAAAATTTATTGTTATTTTCTCTTTACCTATCTATCTACCTAAACCAAACCATAATTTCTTAAGAGTATCATCTAGGTGTAGCACACTGTCCATTTTAACCAAGCATCAGAACAGTTTTGCCACATGGTAATTTTTCAATAAATATCTATTAAGTAATCATTCAGTGCAATTATGTGAGCAGTATTCTACTTCTAGAGGCATCCTTATGGACATGTGATAGGGAAATTTATTTTGTCTGATATTCATGTTTCTATGAGTTATATGAATTTCATGCCAAACTGCTAAATTCGTTTGAAGGTAGAATAATATTGTAACTATTGAATTTGGTTTCATACAAAAATATGTGTGAGCATCTGCTGTTTTCCAGGAATTGTTCTATTTGGTTGGTGCACATCAATGAACAAAATAGACCTAAACCCCTGCCCTGGTACTACCTAGAGCTTAAGATACATCTTTTATTTTATCATTTCTTTCCTTTGATGGCTACAAATCTCAGAAGAAAGCAAGCCTCCAATAGTTAGAATTCATCAAATGAATCTCATGAAATATATTTTATTTTTGCCATACCTTTAACCAAAATAATTTGATTCCTGCCAAATAAAAATAACAGTAATAGTAGTTTAAATGGCCTTGAAAGATAACCTATCTTCCAAATAAACCAAATTTATATTTAGTAAATTAACCACATAGCCATATGTAATGTAGAATTTTGTTTGAAATCATTGTTTTGAGACTTCCTTCAATATATCCTCATGCTATGGCACTTTTTAAAATCTAGCATTAAGAAACTTGCATGAGACAGAAGTTTTATTTAAGTACAATTAAATTATATGTCATCCAGTATCTCCATATCTCACACTTTCATTTTCTGTTCTTTCGATGGTTTGGAACACTGATACATCTGAAAGAGAGATAGTTTTCTAGTTAGGCTGACCAATTTCATGCACTGAAAGGCCATTTTGTATTATCATGTGTCTTAAAAATGTTATTGTTTTAGTCACTTTAATTTTGTTATTAAAGTAAAAAAAAAAAAAAGAAAGAAACCTGACTACGTGTTTATGGAGAACAAAAGTAAGAATAATGGCCAAAAGTTACTAGTGAAGTAAGCACAGGGTCTATGAGAAGAATGAACCTCCAAATAGTTCTAGTGTCTAATAAGGAAGTGGTCTCCCTTGAAAAAGATGTCTTGAAAGTTCAAATAGAGGAAAGGCAAACTTCTGTTAAGGATGCCATAGGAAGAGTTTGTATTTTGGTAAAGAAAGTGAACTACAGTGTGCTTCTCTAACTCAGCAATCTATAGGACATATCTAAAAATGCACATTGGTTAGGTGAAACCTTAAATGTTACACAAATTAAGACTAGATTCTTATGTTTCTAAGCAGTAGTTTTATATTTGATACACAGAGTTGTGTTTTTATGGCATCAATATTTTTATCATCATTAAAAGAAGACTTTTTGGTTATGTAACATATTTAATTAATATTTTAAAATAATTTATTATGCACTTTCTACTTTGGCTGATAGACATGAGTTTTAAAAAACATTGTAAAATAGTTTGTATTACCCAAAATCTTATCCAGCAGTTTAAGATAATTAATGTTGAGATGAGTAAACATGACAGTATATTAAATAATAAGCATTATGTATTTATTTAATGATAGAATAGGACAACATCAATAAAACATGGCATAATAATTCAGTATAATAAGATTTACTCATATAGGATGTTGTAATAAGGAAATATTTGGTAAACATGGGGTCAGTCTATGTCTTTGCAAATAAACACAACTTTATTAGTAAAGTTAACATAAGCACTATTATTTTTATGTATAAATGGCATAATTTGCCTCAAATCTCTCATCAATAAGTAATTTTGAATGAAAATAAAGTATTACGAAATAACTGGTACATACCTATTGGATATACCTATGCCTGACTTCCAGTGATAGAGAGAAAATGGAGGTTATAGCTATACTGCATCTGAATGTAAACATAAATTTATATGATGAAGGTATACTCAGAAATATGACACTGAGAGGTCCAGCCAAGATGGTGGGTTGAACACACTTCTAATTCTTCTCCTTCAGATTTATCTTGACACTTCAGAAAATAATTATTTGTTAAAAGAATAACACTATGCAAATATAGAGACCAAAAAAAAAAAAAAACCACACACACACACACACACTTGTGTACCAGCATACTATTTAGAAATATGAACTTAAAGTCCAATAACAACTACCAGAAGAGTTGAAATTCATTGCTTCTGGGAGAAAAAAATTAAAATTGAGAAGATTTCTGCTATTTTTTCCCTTGTAATGTGTCTTTTGTTGGTGCAATCTTGGCTCATGGCAAACTCCGTCTCCCGAGTTCAAGTGATTTCCCCACCTCAGCCTCCAGAGTAGCTGAGATTACAGGTGCATGCCACCATACCTGGCTAATTTTTTATATTTTAGTAGAGACAGGGTTTCACCATGTTGGCCAAGATGATCTCGATCTTCTGACCTCGTGATCCGCCTGCTTTGGCCTCCCAAAGTGCTTAGATTATCGTTGTGAGCCACACCACACCTCATCCCAAATTATTTGTTTTTTAATTGTGTGATTGTATGTTCAATAAATATAAAGTATTTTTAAATTATATTAAAAAAAAACAAACTTCCAACTAAGCCCGCCCGCCCATCCCAAATGGAAAAAGACCTAAATAGACAGTTGAGAATAGAAGATATCTGAATGACTAGTGAATATGTGGAAAGGAGCTCAAAACCATTAATCTTCAAGAAAATATCATTTTAATTCATAATACAATACTATGACACCTTCAAAATGACTAACAACAGTAACAATGGCAAGACAGAACCAACTATTGGTGAAGATGTTGAACAAACTGAATTTTCATACACAATTATGAAGAATGCAAATTGGTACCATCACTTTAAAAAATTATTGGCTGTGTCTCCTGAAGCTGAACATTTGCATAACTTAAGACCCAGTAATTCCTTTCGTATGAAATTCCCAGCAAAAGTATAGCTCATTTATATCCGTATGTCCATAAAAAGACATACTCTGGAATTTTCATGGCAACGCTATTAACAATAAACTATAATTTTAAACTATGTGAATATAAATTAAAAGTAGAATGGAAAATGCATGTTGATATATTCATACAGTTAAATGCTATACAGTAATGAGAATGAAAGAACTACAGTTATATGCAATAATCAAATGGTTAGAGTTCACAAAGAATGTTGAGGCGGGAAAATACAATAATAAAGAAGGCACACTATAAGATTCCATTTATATAAACTCAAACAAAACCCAACACAATTAATATATGGTGTCATCATTCCAGGTAGTGTTTGGTTTCTATTTAGTGGATTGTGACAAAATTGGAGATCTGGGTAAGGTTAATAGAGTGCAAGTAGTGTTCAGTTTCTTTAATTTGAATACTGATTTTGTGAGTGTGCTAGGTTTGTGAAAATTCGTAAAACTATGAGGAGAACATGCTTTTGTACCTGTTAATTTTCAAGATAGAGTTAAAAATAATTAATTAAAAAGAAAATTTCCTAGAACTAAAAATATGTATACATCTTCAAACTAAAAAAATAAAATGCAACTTATTAAGTAAGCTGAATGCTCATTTAAGTAGAGACCTGAATCACACACACACACACACACACACACACACACACACACACAAAGAGTCAGCTTCAAGAGCTTTCCATTAAGAAATAGCAAATATGAAGGTGCTATGGGAGAATCAGGCCTAGAATGTTTTGAGGAGCAAAAATAAGTTAGATATAGATGACAAAATGAGATTGAGTGCTCAGAGGGAGATCAGATTATAAAAGACCTTTGTCTTTTTGTTTTGTTATGGAGATTAAATTGTGTTTATCATGAGGGTTTCACATAAGGTAGTAATATAAATTGATTTAATTTTTTAAAAGATCACCTTGGGTGTTCAGAAGAGAACACATGAAAACATGAGAGGATGAAAGATGGAGATTATTTAGAAAACTATTATTTTAGTCTCTGTGAATAAATGATTATGACTTGAAAATGGCTTTTAGCAATAGAAATGGATAAAAGTGAATAGAATCTAGATATATATTAGAGGTAAAAAATGCTAATATCTGCTTATATATTTGATTGCTTGAATAAGATAAAGAGACAATTTAAGAATTACTCCCAATAACTGATTTGAGCTGTTGCATTGATGGTGGCCTTTACTGAATTGGGTTGTATAGGGGTATCAACAATTTAAAGTAGCAAGCAGCAAGATGTTTTGTTTATGTTGAGTTTGAGACCTTCAGATAGAGTCTTACAACTTCCTGCTTAAATACTTTACATAGTAACCAGTTATTTTATAGCAGTGATAAAATCATCCCATGGTTACATGAAAACTGGATCCTCAGATCATTCACTACACCTTTAGAAGACGCCCAGTGCCTTTTCCAAAATTTGCTTGATTCTGAGATTATGGATTCTCTAAGTGATGCATCCATGCAGTCAATATTTTCTTTCAGTCATACATGTTTTTAACATTAATTAATTCAACATGGTGCTCATATCCATGTTGGTTTTAGTCTGTCATCAAGTGTTTGTAAATACACTTTGTGCCAAATTCCTCTTCCCTTAGGAGAGGTCACTTATGGGAGCTTGCTTGGACCCTCCTGTAGGTGTTTCCCTTATCAGTTTGCCCTACTTGTCCTCCAGATTCACATGCCCGTAACTGAATTCAAGGAAAACAAAGAGTGGGACTAGGTGAGAATACCTGATAACTCTTACCCAACAAACCATTGCTATGACTGCAGAAATCTTTATAATAATCTATAAATCTCTTTCAATAGTTAGAAAAATGAATAATCCCTTACTTTAATAATTTAGTGTCTCTAATGATCTTAGTTTTCATTGAAAAGCAACATTTTCATCAATGTAGGAGATTTATATACCTTTCTCTCTAGTACACAAGGGGCTGTGCAAGATAACCCAGATTTCATTCCTCTTTAATGAAAATAATTGCTTTATCAACAAAGTTAGAATTTCATTCACTAGCATTAGGTCTTCAGACTTCTTTTCATATTTGGGTGTTAGTGAACTCTATTAATAGAATAATGGGTTCAGCAATCACTGCATATGGAACTTCCTATAGGATCAGAGAGCCACTCTATTTTAATTAACTTAATTTATGAATATGGATTGTCTGACTTCCCAGTTCACTAACATTAACTGCAAACATACTGTAACATTAAATGACTTTGTTTCCTTTCTATAGGGACCCCAAATCATGTCCACAGAAGTTTTCTCTCTCTCTCTCTCTCTCTTTTCCTTTCTCTCTCTCTCTCTCTCTCTCTCTCTCTCTCTCTCTCTCTCTCTGGAGCATAGTACCAAGAGTCAGGAACTTTATTCTTCATAACTGATAGTACGTGTTCTATGGAAAATAGTTACCTTGCTTTAAATTTTTTTTTAATTTCTGCAAGTTGAAATCTCTCATTGTTTCAACTTCTATAAAATTAAAAGAATTCTTTTGTTTTTTAATTAGCCTAGCTATGTGTTTGTTTCTTAGCTTTTGTGTCTATTCCTAAATCTTCAATCATAATTTGATATAATCTTGAAATGCTGACCTGACATGAGTACATACAGAGAAGTGTCATAGGATAACTTTCATATTAAGTCACTATAAAACACTATAGTTTTGGGTTTGCAACACTGAATGAATAAATTATTCAAATACTAGTTCATTCCGTATAGTAGAAATTATTTTAGTTAATGCATTCATTCTTTAAATAATCATTTTACACTGGCTGTTTTTTAAATGTTGAATGAATTAGACACTATCATGTTTTAGTACATTGCTAGAGTTGGATTTATAATTTTATCGTCAAACAAAACATGTTTTGTGGCAAAAGTAGTTAAGTAAGATAAAAGTAAAAAGATGGCTTGACTCCTGTCTTTATTTAAGTCAGACCAAAGCATTCCATAAGGCATGGTGGAAAGAAGTGGGTAAACATTCAATAGCTCAATTATAGGAGTTTTATGTGTTATACCAGAGGACTTACACACACACTCACGTACACACATGTCCATGCATCTATTTCCTTGAATGAAAATTTTCGTTTTCTAAACAGTTCTGCTAGCCTTCTGTTTCTACATTCTAACCAAACCAGCAGAACTAATTAGAAAATGGTAAAGAATGCCAACATGGATTTTGAAATTTCTGAGTAATGTTTTGAAAAATAGAAAGCACTTCTCTTAGGAGCAGTTGCTGTTGTGTGTAGAGATATATTGTATGACAACATGACCTGAAATTGAACTTTCAATGCCTTTTGTAAGCATAAAATACATCAGGGAGAATCATTTTGGTAAGTTCCCCAAGTGGTCTAATAAAACATTTCTAATCAGTAATTGTTTTGAATATGAAAGCTTTCTCTTCTATTTCTCTTTCTCTTATCCCCTCCCTAGAAACCAAATCTTCAGGAAACTTGAATAGTTGGACAATGAAGCCATAATAAAATAGCTTCTATCCATCTGTTGACCAGTAAAGTACATAGGAGGAAATGAATTACCTGCTTTAAGCCACTCTTTGAAAACCCAAACATAATTTGATGGAAAATGCCACACTCAACTTCAGGTTATCAGGGTTCATCAGCTTGCAGACATGGCTTTATTAAAAATTAGGAGTCCAAATGATGTATATTGTTATCATATCGAAACATCCTGGCTGCTGCTCTGTATCAGATTCACATAAAAGTACAGAAAGCTAAATGATAGATAACTATGTGGTTTATTTTATTTCTAACAGAAAAATTCAATTTCTGAGAAATATATTTGAGGAAGTTGGCCTTGACAAATATACAAATTGAAAATAGAAAATGAGCAATATATGTGGTAATTTAATTTATTACTTTGTAAGTTACGTCTGATACATCTCAAGGAAAGGAAATTATTTTAATGTGTATAATGTGATGTCAGCTAGTTTATATCTGATTTTGGTAAAGCAGAGAGAAACCAAGAGGAAAAAACACAGGCTGGAATTATATGGATTAGAAACAGAATTACATAAAATATTAGAGGGTAGTTTGGATATTTGATTAGCTTTATTTTTCTTAATTATTTACGTTAATGCAAATAAGTCATGTGAACTTCTAGGACTGAAATCTCATTAGTCCAGGGCTATGTATTTTCTATGTACTGAACAGCTAGCAGAGACCTCACATTTCTGTCTTGATCCTATTAACCTCTGGCTGGTTGTGAACATTTTTGGCTATGTTTGCCAATTCAAGTTACTTAAGTTTTATTGTTTCTGATAAGTCACAAGCTCTTGATTTTTGTTTCTCTCAAAGTAACTATTTTCCCTTTTTAGTTAAGGAGCTTTAATAAAACTATATGTTTAAAAATTTTATTTTCAATCACCAAGATATTGGGCACAGAAGCTTTTTTAAAAATTAGTTTAGAAGACTACTCTCATCACTGGACATGAAGATGTGATCTCATGAGATCTAAGGCCTACATAACTTTGTGTCTCAGTGAAATAAAGATGTCTCCTCACAGCAAACAGGTATTATCCCTGACTGATTTGTGCCGGGGTGTTGTGGGTGGATTCCTCTGGCTAATGGACCAAATCTGAGGCTGAGTCTACATACCAAAACTAGGGTCCTGAGCTGAAGTATCAAAGTTAGTCCCAAGGAGTATGTTATTTTCAGAATGAGAGTTTATTGAGGAGAAAACTTGTCTCTTTCAGTTTTGCATTTTTAATTCTTAGAACAATGTATGGCACATGGAAAGAAAGCGGTAAATATTTCGGAGGTGAATGACCACATGATTAAAGGAATGAATGGATTGATTTGTGAACTAGTCGATGGCAAAAATCACGAAGAAACCAAATGTTTTCTTGGTGCCTGCTTTTCTACTGGTGTTTTGTTTGCCTAGCTTTGTGTTTCCCTTGATCCTCTCACAGCTTCATGAATTTGTTTAGTCATCCCTATTCACTTTTTATAAAGGATCAAACTGAGTCTAAGGGACAAGAAATAATGTACCCACTAAAATAGAAAAGCAGTAAACCATGGAACTCAGATTAAAGTGCAATATTTCACCTTCAGAATATAAATTTCATAGTAGTAACATAATATATTGGTACAGTGCATAATATCTATGTGTACGAATAGGTTCTCACAGGTAAGAGTCAAATGTGTCAATAAATATAAACATACTTTGAGAATTGAAATCCCTATAAAAAGAATGTTATAATGACTTTCAACCTCTATATTCAGATATGTGAGGGCACTCACCAGGATTTGTGTGTGTGTTTTTTTTTTTTAATCTCAGTCTATTATACTATTTAGCATCCATTAAGAAAATACAAAATACCAAATGCTCTCCAGCTTTTATATAAATAAACTTTCCTGAACACACAAAGCCAGCTCTAGTCATCTTCTCATCTGATCTGCCATAATAACATATACTACTTATATTTATCATATACTTCTTTTTTAAAAAAATACCCATGCATTCTTGAAAAGCAAGGAGAATACATCTCATAGACCTGTGCCTCTCATCAAACTTCACCTGGCTTTGCAGACAATAAGTGCTCTTAAATTATTGTCACTCAAGATACTTTTAAAAGACTCAATAATTCAGATTTTCATATTTTTATTAAAATAAAAAGTATCTACTCAGATATATATATTTTGTCCTTTCTTTATTTTGAAGCAAAGAGCAAAACAGTTGAAATAGCTGTGGAACTCAGTGTTTAATAAAACAGATTATAAATCTGAGTTAGTACTGAGCATTTTTATGCCAAGTAAAAATCTCTATTCTTTAGAAGGTTCACAGGTAAACATATTAGGCACATCACAAAAATATATTGCTGCTTTGGACTGTTTCACATCATTTTCAACCCTTTTCTGAGCACTTGCATGGTGCTGTGTTACATCATATCACAGACAACTGCAAATATCCAGTCCCAACAAAGCTGGAGTTGGGGCAACTTTGAAAATACTATTTACCAAAGAATATTGATTCTGATAATTTGTTAACATCTTATAAATCTTATTAGTACAAGAGCTAGAATAGTCTCTCCTTTATTCTAATAAGCTTGAGGCAGAAGTGTAAAAATTATTTTCTTTCTTTTAAATTATAAGACATCGAACTTTTTATTATACATAAAAAGTTGGTAAATACCAAGACATGTCCTCTGTTCCACTGTTAACCTAATTAGTATGAAAATCCTGGAAGATGCTTTTGCACAACTAAAGACAATATAGTGTTGCTTCCTGGGAAGAAGTGGCAAGGGTACTATGTTTTGTTTAATGCTGCTGCAGCCTATAAAAATCTACTAGGCCGAAGGGATGAATTCTTGCCTGAGGAGAGGCAATATCCCACAGACATTCTATAGTCCTGTTTTGGTTGCTAAGGAAAATGCCCCCGTAAAACTAACTCTGCAGGCCCTTCAAATTAGAAATGTCATCAGCCATTACCTTAATGCCAGCACACTTTAACTTAATGAAATGCATTTCATGCTGTTATCACAAAATGCACTTGAGAGAAGCAACGTGGTATTAATACAAATAGTGTAACGAACAGAAATGTCTTGTTCATTGATTTAAAAAATGACCATATTCTCTATGTGCATAAACACGTATCAGTACCAAATTCAATTTAGCTTCTCACTAGAACTCATACTCGTACACTCTTTTCCTGTACTTTCATTTATTTTTTCATGCAGTGGTTTTGCAGGTAACCCGTATCCTGGATAAAACATAATTGCATCTGTGAGGTTTTTAGATAAACATGTGTTAATGGATCCCTGAGAGGAACCAGGTAATAATACAATATGATCAGAATTACAACTCAAAACTGGCAAGTAATTTGTGGCCCATAAACTACTTTCATGTTTACAGGCATTTAAATTTGATAAGGATTTGTTATTGATCATCACAATTTATTTATAATGCAAGGCCCTTGATGTCAAGGAATCTTGTTATTTGTAAGAGATTATAGCAGCAGCACAAAGTGCCATTACAGCATGATAAGTGTTGTCATATGAATGTGAAAGAGGCACTGCATACATGCTGAGTTCTCTGCATCACTAAAGCCTCAATGTGAGAGTCTGAACAGATGTTAGTGAGTAGAATCTAAATAAGTCCAGTGCTTCTGCACTGACAATTAGGATGGGTACCATTGCTATAATTTAAATAAATAATTAGGACTCATCTTGAATTATCAAAAGAAGTGACTCTCCAGCTTCCATATGATGGACAGGTGAATGTAAGCCTAGAAGGATGCCAGACTGTGTCACTTGCTTTAATAACATCTCACAAGACCTTGATTACTCAAAGTATTTCTTGAAAACATGCTTGAAAAGCTAGAATGAATCTTACATGTCCTTCTGAGTGACCCATAAATCTCTTAGCTACTGGCTAGCGAATGCAACATTTGATTTTATTCTAGTTGGAATAGTTCAAGAATTCAGAGTTGCTGCAAAGGTGGTGTTCCTGATAGAGGCATGTGTTTGAGGTTGCAAAGAAAAATTTGACTTCAGAAAAACTTGACTTTGCTACATGACTCTGAAAGAGTGAGTGGTCTTTTAATGATTCACTCTATCAGCCTTTCAGTCTGTAGAGAGTGGTTGCCAGTTAATCCAGTTATGAAGGTCTCCAAAGAGATCTGTACAAGGGAAGCATAAGGTGCATGTTAGCTTCAACCCCACTAAGAGTCGGCCAAATTAAGTGGGCAGAACTGACTATGCAGACAGATCTTTTTGAGAAAAATGTGGTAGTGATTGACCCTCAATAAAATGGTAATCATCTCATTCCCTTACTATTTTGTCTACCTATTGGGGTCAGATATTGTGAATGTTCTTTAAATATATTTTAGGTGATCCTAGTGTTGCACATTTGAAAATGATAATGTGGCATAATTTTTCATCAAAATATAACCACAATCTTGATGCCTCATATACACACCTTTCTAAGATTTGATGAAAGATATGGTAGATTCATTGGCAGCTTCCTAATACCTATTTGATAAGTGCATCGTTTGTCAGGATGCTGCCAAGATAGTGCTATTTAGTGACAGGCTTCAAATGTATACAGCCAATATAGACCTTCCTAGGTTATTAGAGTTCTTCTGTAACAGAGTAATGGATGGCTTTAATCCTTTTTAAGCTGACTATAGACTTGTAATATTTGCTGACTCTGCAAAATAACCTATAATATAGACTTATACCTTTTATTATGTGTGTGTTTCCAAGACCTATTCATCAGCTTAATGACTGATTTTCCTGAGATCTGTTTTAGGGCTTGGAGCCAATTGCACTGAAACTATTTGGGAAAAAAGGAAACATTTCACTATGAAATACCTTGTGTATCTTAATAAATGATATGCATATCTTAATGTTGTTTTGTACATGTTTTACAAGTACCATCTTAGCTTGACTTAGTGGGCACTTCTGTTCTCTCATGGTGGGGCTAATCCAAAGCAAATCTTCAGTGTAATTGGCATTTGTTGTTGGCATCTTCTCTTCCAATGAATCCGGAACTAAAACAATGTTTTGGCAAATTATAAAGTTCCTGATAGCACCTCAGTTATGACTCCTTTTTTCTCAGCAAGCCTTACCAGACCACATGTTTCCATTCTCTCCTAACCCTGTTCTTTGCTTTGTAGAGAAAAGCATTTTGACAGGCCGAAGAAGGCTAAAATGATAAATAGCATCAGACATCAGCCTTCCAATGGTGATTTCATGTTAATAGCAATTTCCTGGAATAAATGTCTCAAATTAAAGTGAAGAATTATTAAAGATGGCACTTCATAAAATGTGTCTGAACACTTGAGGAGCACTTTTGAAAACAGAGTCCCTCCCTCTCTATTTCTTGCAAATATTTACACATACATGGCTATCTACTCTGACGGCTTGTAAGAGTATGTACACATATTTAAGAGTAACACTGAGGCTGCTTCTTTTTCTGATATTCATGTTTTTATATGCCAACAAATGCAAATTAATATTGGCTCACATTATATTAAGTAGATTATTTTACTTAGGGTTTAAACTCATTGAAAACTAGCTCTCAAATTAAAATTATCTGGGGAGACTTGACTAAAACTGTACAATCAAGTATGCATTTAGGAAAATACTTATAAAGAATATGCCAAATTTTGACTGTGTATGTATGTATGTATGTATATGTGTGTGTGTGTGTGTCACAAATATATATATATATGTACAAAAAATAATATAACATTCAGAGAGAAAGAGAGAATTAAAATGCTGTCATCCAGAAGGTTTGAACTGTGCAAAGCTTTGAGAATTTGTCAAAGAAATGTACATACATTTCCAAAATAATAATACAGATGTTGTTGTCTAAAAAAGAATGAGGAAGCCAGGTATGGTGGTTCATGCCTGTTCAGCATTTTGGGAGGCCAAGGCAGCAGGATCACTTGAGGCTAGGAGTTCAAGACCGGCCTGCAAGACAGTGAGAAACCACCTCTACAAATATACACACACACACACACACACACACACACACACACACGTACATATATATGTATATATAAATATATATAGTACATATAAATATATATAATTATACATAGTATATATATAAATAATACAGCTATGAAAAGTTAGCCAGGCATTGTGATGCTCTTTATATTATTTATATATATATATATTATATTTAATATATATTATTAAAATATCTATAATTTTAATATATATTTTTACATAAAATTATTTATATATTTATCATATATATTAAAAGTGAGTGCATGATGGCACTCACCTTTAGTCTCAGATATTCAGCTACTTGGGAGACTGAGGCAAGACAGTCACTTGAGCCTAGGAATTGAAGGCTATCGTGAGTTATAATCCATGTACTCCAGCTTCAGCGATAAAGGGAGACCATGTCTCAAATTTCAAAAGAATGACAAGGTATAAAGTCATGGAATTATTTTACTTATTGTGTCTCTTTCTCACACATACATGCAACTCCACCATTATAACAATTAGTGTCAATAAACAGAAATGCTAGTTTGGCCTTAAAATCTCAAAATTGATAGCGTATGAGGAGATAAATCTAAAATTCATCAAAATGCCTATACACACCAGCAACTTGTTTTTCATGTGGACAGATGTGCAGTTGTTTCTTTGGAATTTCACATAGCCAGCTCTTTGTCCTATTCAAAATGATTGTCATTTCAAAGAATAATATGCTGTTATGATATTTCTTGAAACATCAATCTATCTTAGAGAATAATACTAGACTTTGTCAAAAACCACAAAAAATAGAATATTTCAAGAACTTGTACCCTGAAAACTTTGTATATATTTTATGACTTTTAGTATGTGTTACTTTTATGGATCCTTTAAATATAAGCTAAATACCTTTGTGGCTAGCATTTTTCTCTCAAACTCTTTTGTTCCTGGCAGCTCCAGGTGGCTCCATAGAGGTACGTACCTTTCCTGCTTTGGCTCTGGCAGCATTTTGAGCACACCGATTTGTCAGAGACCTTCAGGCAGTAGCCTCTGGTTGACATGTGAAATGAACATTGTAACACTGAGTTTGTCAGCCCTCACCAATCTGCAAAAAGTGGAAAATTTTGGAGATTCCCTAGGAGAAATGAAAGAGCAACTCTGCATTGAAAAAAATTAAACAAAGTTAGCTCCTCCACCTCCTCATTCCCTTTCCAGTCAAGATAATATGTACAAAGTTTGAAATCCAAATCGGTGTGGCAGAAGTTGGGACTTCCATATCAGTTGCTTAATCTTTTGATGACATTGTGTCATTCAGCTGTGAGCACTACAAATTAACCTTAAGTGACATGACTGCATCATTCTCAAAGGAGGTCCATCAGATGAAAGACAATTTATTTTATCCATAGAGCCACAGTTGCATCATTGAAATTGGGAAGCCCACTGCTGAATAGATTTAATAACTCGAGTAGTAATGTTTTCATTTGTATAAAACAGCTAAATTCTTTTCAACTAATAGGCAGTAAATACTATGTGGAAGGTATTTCACAAAACATATATTCAAATTTAATTAAAGTTTTTAAATTAAAATTATGAGAAAATTTAGTTTTAGGCAACATAAAGTAAGCACTCCTTATCCTGACTCTTTCACTGAATACTGTTATAAAATCTGGATAGATGCATGGAGCAAGTACTAGAAGACTCCAAAACTTAAATAGTAGCAGATGGATTAAAAAAGAAAGTCAAAATACAAAGTATCACTGAAATGACTGTGAATTTATCATGTATATCTACCTGTGAGGTATCTGCTAACCTGATCTCAGAGCTGCTTAAAACCCGGAAGTGAATACCAATGAAGAAAGAAAGAGCTTCAGGAGATGTCTTCTGGTTCTAGTTTGAAGAGTGGGAAAGAGGACTTTTGACGGTAACGATGGCTGTAGCATGGGCCTGCAGTTACCTAAAACTCTTAAGGAGGAGAAAATTCTTTGATCAGAGAAGTTGTGGTATTAAGAAGATGAGTTGATCCTTCGTTGCTTTTACTGTTTTTGTCCTCCTGTCATTTGGTCCCAACCATGGTTGCAATGGAATTGAGAATTCAACAATTAGGGTTAAATACAGTCCAGCTCCCTGACTGGGGGATATAAAAGAAAGCCCCAAGAAAATCAGAAAGCACCAAAAAGATTTTAGAAAGAGAAATGCTTAGGAAAGTGATCTATAAAATTGCGTGTTAATCTTCTGAGTTCAACCCTGATTTGAGTATGCATGGATCTGATCTTAAGCAGCACATTTTAAAAGCTGAACACAGATATAAACTGTCACTTATGACCCAGACTTGCCACTAGATGACCAATATATAGGAAATATTTAAATTACACAGAAAATCTTCAAAAAGTAAACTGAAATTAGAGCCATAGCATATAGGTTGGAACTTGTGACCAAAATCTGTATCAGTCAATTGTCTACTACAACAAACAAATACATATAATTTAAAAAGACCAAATGGCTCATAACATGACATTCAAAATATACGGGATACAATTAAAAATTTTTAGACATAGAGAGAGTCAGGAAAATCTCAACACATGTAGGAATGAAAACCTATTTACTAATGGAGTTTGCAGTGTATATAGATGTAATATATAGGGTAACTACAACATACAAAAAGGTAAGTAAAATACATATATCATGGTAAGTTTTCAGTCTTCCACTTGAAGTAGTAAAATGCTGATTTAAAGTGAATCATAAAAAGCTAAATATTTACACTGTAAAAACTAGAGAAATCACTAAAGCAAAACAAAATGTAAACAAAACAGAAAACCAAAAACTATGCAGAGGGATATGATAAAACATACAGTAATAAATTAAAATGAAATACTAAAATGTATAAGTCAACAAAAAGAAAATAAGAAAGGTGAAAGAGAAATAAAAAAGAGGTAATTAAAAAACAAAAATGTAGACCTACAGCCAAACATATCAATAATCATATTAAGTGTGTGTTGCCTGAACACACAAATTAACTCACATATATTATCAGAATAAATTTTTAAAAATCATGATCCAAGTAGATTCTTCATATAAACTGACTTCTAATGTAATGATACTGGTAGTTTAAAATGAAAAAATATGGAAACGTGCATTTGTATGTGTGTGGCTGTCATACATCTCATGCTATGCAAACAGTAATCCAAACAAGAAAAAAAATACTGGTGTGGTTTATACAAATATCAGTCAAAGTAGAATTGAGAGCAAAGAAAGTTACCAAGAACATAAAGGGATATTACACAATTTAAAAAGGAAAAAAAAATCACCAAGAAGATGTAAAGGAAGCAGAAACTGACATAATAAAAGGAACTAGACAAAATCTACATTTGTAGTTGGAGACTTCAACTCTCACCAACTGGATTTAATTGACATTTATAGAACATCACCCAACAATAGTAGCAGGCATGTTTTTGTCATGTGTTCATAAACATCTGCCTTACTAAACTTTTACTTTGCCTTGTCTTATTCTATTTTGTGCTGCTATAAGAGAATACTTGAGATGAAGTAATTTTAGAAAATGTATTTATTTACTATGGAACTGGAGGCTGAGAAGTTCAATGTTGAGGACCCTGTATCTGGTGAGGGCCTTCCTGCTATCTCATCCCATGGTATAAGGAAAAAGGATAAGAGATCATGTGTGAGAGAGTGAAAGTACACAGCCTCAAACCTTTCATAAGTGGCATTAATTCTATAATGAAGGTAGAGCCCTCATGACCTAAACACCTCCCATTAGACCCCACCTCTCAACACTGCTGCATTGGGGATTAAGTTTCCAACATTTGCTTTTCTGGGGACACATTAAAACCACAACATCAAAGTAGGCCATATTCTGGGTAATAAAACAAATCTTTAATCAATTATTTAATAGAACTCATACAGGATATGTTCTCTGAACATAATAGAATTAAACTAGGAATTCCTAAAAGAAAGATAGCAGGAAAATCACTAAACACTTGGAAATTTAACATCACTTTCTTAAAGAATCCATAGTACAAAGTAGAAATGTCAAGGAAAATTAGACTATTTTTAACTGAATTAAAATGAAAATATTACAAATAAATGTATGTGATATGTAGCAATTGAACTAAATAGAAAGAAATTGATATTAAATGCTCATATTACAAAAGAAGAAAGATGTCAAGTAAATAGCCAGAACAGTCATCTTAAGGAACTATAGCTAAGCAAATGGAAGGTAAAATGAAGAAAGAAAAATCAATAAAATTATAAATAAAGCATTCTAGAGAAAATGTTAAAAATCAAAAAGTAATTTGAAAAAAATTTTAAATAGTGATAAAACTCCAATGATATTGACATGAAAAAGAAGAGAGTAGACACAAATTACCAATGTCAACAATAAAAGTGGCTATTACTACATACAGAAACCACAGAAATGGAAAGCATAACTTTAAAAAAAATTACCAACAATTCTACACATATGTTCAACAACATAAATAGAGTATACCAATTCCTTGAGAACATGGAACTATCAGAAGTCAACAAAGATAAAATAGTAAACAAGGATAATCCTATAATTATTATATAAACTGATTTTTTTTTTTTTGAGACAGAGTCTTGCTCTGTCACCCAGGCTGAAGTGCAGTGGTGCGATCTCAGCTCACTGCAACCTCCGCCTGCTGGGTCCAAGCAATTCACCTGCTTCAGCCTTCCATGTAGCTGGGATTACAGGCACACACCACCGTGCCTAGCTAATTTTTTGTATTTTTAGTAGAGACGGGGTTTCATGGATTAGAATGGACTAAATTAAAGTGTACCAATCTATACACAGAAACTTCCATGCAAAATACCCACATGGAAACTATTAAAAATAACTCCTAGAAAATAGTTGGCATAGTCACAAAATACAAAGTTAACATGTATTGTAAAAAACTCTCTTAATGCACTAAAAACACTAAGAAGCAAAATTTATCTTAACTAATGTGATTTATATTTGCTCCCCCAAACAAATAAATCAAAATTAGGTAAGAATTTAGTTAAAATATGCCAGATCTATGTACTAAACATTACAAAAGCTGATGAAATAAATCAAAGAACCCATGCTATGGTCAAGAATGGTAAGACTCTAAATTCTCTATTTAAAAGATACAGAGTGGCTGATTAAATTAAAACAAAATCAAACAGGATCCAGCTATATGCTGCCACAAGAGAATCACTTCAACTTTAAGGGGGCATAATGTGAAAATGAAGAAATGGAAAAGATATTCCAGGCAAAGAGAAACTAAAGAAACCTATGGTAACTACAAACACACACACACACGCACACACAAATTATATATATGTGTGTGTATATATATATATATATCTATATATATATACACATACACACATACAAAATTAACTTTACGTATTAAAAAATATAGGAGATAAAAAGGTCATTACAATATGATAAAAGTGTAAATTTATCAAGAGGATATAACAATTATAAATAAATACATATCCAATATTGGAGCACTTAAATGCACAAAACAAATATTAATAGATACTAAGGGAAAGAGAGACTGCAATACACTAATAGTTGTGAACTTCACTATCACAACTGAAGTTGTGTGAGAGAGTGAAAGTTCACAGCCTCAAACCTTTCATAAGTGGGTTTTCAGACAGATAGTAAGATATTCAGACAGATAATCAGTAAGATATTCAGACAGATAATCAGTAAGAAAACACTGGACTGAAATTGCACTTTAGACCAAAGGAACCTGACAGAGTCATACAAAACATTTCACCCAAACATTTAAAGAATGTAAAACAATCCTTTCTTCTCAGGCTCTTTAAAAAAATAAAAGAGGAGGTAATACTTCCCAGCTCATTTTTAGAGGCCCGTATTACCCTGATGTCAAAACCAGACTAGGAAATGACAGGAAAAGAAAATTACAGGCCAATATCCCTGATGAACATCGATTCAAAACTCCTCAACAAAATACTAGCAAACTTGATATGGTTTGGTTCTATGTCTCTAGTCTAACCTCTGTGTCTCTCATCTTGAGTTGTAATCCCCACGTGTCAAGGGAAGGACCTGGTTAGAGGTGATTGAATCACAAAGGAGTCTCCCCCATGCTGTTCTCCTGGTAGTGATTGAGTTCTCATGAGAGCTGATGGTTTTAAAGTGTGCTACTTCCTTGTGCTCTCTCTTTCCTGCCACCTTGTGAAGCAGGTGGTTGCTTCTCCTTTGCCTTCTGCCACAATTGTGAAGCTCCTCAGCCGTGCAGAACTGTGAGTCAATTAAACCTGTATTATTTACAAATTGCCCAGTCTCATGTAGTGTCTTTATAGCAGTGTGAAAATGGACTAATGCAAAACCAAATTCAGCAGCTCATGATAAGGATTATTCACCACGAGCAAGTGGAATTTATCCCTGGATTGCAAGAATGGTTAACAATATGCAAATCATTAAATGTTAATACATCACACTAATGGAGTGAAGAAAATAACTACATGATCATCTCAAGATGTGGAAAAAGTATTTGACAAAATTCGACATCTTTCCTGATAAGAAAATAGTATCAAAACTTAGATATACATGCAATGTACTTCAACACAATAAAGATCATTATTAAAACAGACACAGGCAACATCATTCTCAATGGTGAAAATTTAAAACCTTTGAGTTTGAGATCACAAAGAGGTTAAGGATGTCGTCCTTCAACTTTTATTCAGTATAGTACTGGAAGTCCTGGACAGAGCAATTAGGGAAGACAAACAAATAAAAGCATCCAAACCAGTGAGGAAGAAGTGAAATTTTCTCTGCAGACATCATGCTCTTATATTAAGAAATTCTAAAGACCCCACCAAAAAAACTGTGAAAACTCATAAACAAATTTAGCAAAGTTCAAGATACAAAATCAACATATGTAAAAATCAGTAACATTTTTATACATTAACAACAAAAATTATCTTAAAAAATCAAGGAAGCAATCTCTTTCACTAAAACTCTCAAAAAATAAGAATCTTTAGGAGTAAATTTAACCAAGAAGATTAAAGATTTGTACAGTGGGAGTTACAAAAGATTGATGAAAGAAATTGAAGAAGATTCAAACAAAGGAAAAAGTATTCTTTGTTCATGGATTGGAAGAATAAATATTGCAAAACTATTTGTACCACCGAAGCAATATAGAAATTCAATATTAACACCCATCATAATTCCAATGACTTTTTTGAAAAAATTTTAAAAATCCAAAATTTATACTAAGCCACAAAAGACCCTGAATACCCAAAGTAATTTTGTGTGAAAATAACAAAGCTGGAGGCATCACACTATATAACCTCACAATCTACTACCAAGCCATAATAATCCAAACAACATAGTACCAGCCTTAAAAGAGACATGAAAATAAATGAAAAAGAAGAGAGATGCCAGAAATAAATCCACACATTAGATCAATTGATTTTCCAAAAAAGTGTTAAAAGCACACAATAGGAAAGGGCAGTCTCTTCAATAGATGGCAAACTGGATATCCACATGTAGAAAAATGAAATTAGACTGTCATCTTGCATCAGATACAATAATCAACTAAAACTGGGCTAATAAACAGAAGACCAGAAAATGTGAAGCTATTAAAAAGAAACAGAAAATTCTATTACATTTGCCTGGGCAACGATTATTTGAATGTACTGCCAAAAGTACAGACAACAAAAGCAAAAATAGATGAATTGGATGGCAACAAAATAAAAACTTTCTGCACAGAAAAGAAAACACAACAGAATCTAGAGACAGTCTACAGAATTGGAGAAAATACTTGCAAACTATACATCTGAAAAAAAGCAATATTCAACATATATGAGGAACTCAATTGAATAGTAAGAAAAACACAATTTAAAAGAGGTGCAAGGGAATTGAATAGAATTTCTCAAACAAAGGCATAAAAATGACCAGTTAGGCATATGGAAAGATGCTCAATATCACTAATGATCAGAAAAATGAAATTCAACACCACAATGAGATGTAACCTCAACTCTGTTAGGTTGCCTCGTATCAAATAGTGAAAAGACAACAAAGGTGGGCAAACATACAGAGAAAAAATCCTTATCCATTGTTGGTGGAAATGATAATTGGTACGGCTATTATGGAAAAGAGATTCTGAGTGATTAAAAATGAAACTGCCATATCATCTAGCAATCCCAGTTCTGGGTATATATTCAAATGATATGAAATCAGTATGCTGAAGAAACATTTGCACTTTCATATTTATGGAAGCAGTATTCACAGTAGCCATGATACAGTATCAAATTAAGTGTCCATCAGGAAATAAATGGATAATCAATATGTGATTTGCATATATATATATATATATACACACACACACATGTACAATTGAATACTATTCAGTGTTGAAAAAGAAGGAATTTCTGTTATTAGAGGCAACACAGATGAACCTAGAAGACATGATGTTAAGTTAAATAAGCCAGGCACAAAACCACAAATACTGCATGATCTCATGTTTATGTGGAACCTAATAAAGTCTGAGTCATAGAAACGGAGAGTAGGTTGATTGATGGTTACCAAAGGTTGGGTTTCAGTGTAAGGTGTCAGGAAGGGGTCCAGTTTCTGCTTTTTGCACACTGCTAGCCAGTTTTCCCAACACCATTTATTAAACAGGGAATCCTTTCCCCATTGCTTGTTTTTGTGAGGTTTGTCAAAGATGAGATGGTTGTAGATGAGTGGTGTTGCCTCCAAGTCCTCTTTTCTGTTCCACTGGTCTATATCTCTGTTTTGGTACCAGTACCATGCTGTTTTGATTACTGTAGCTTTGTAGTATAGTTTGAAATCAGGTAGCATGATGCCTCTGGCTTGTTCTTTTTGCTTAGAATTGTCTTGACTATGCGGACTCTCTTTTGGTTCCATATGAAGTTTAAGGTGTTTTTTTCCAGTTCTGTGAAGGAGGTCATTGGTAGCTTGATGGGGATAGCATTGAATCTATAAATTACTTTGGGCAGTATGGCCATTATCACAATATTGATTCTTCCTTAAGAAATCTGGAGACAACAGATGCTGGAGAGGGTGTGGACAAATAGGAAGACTTTTACCCTGTTGGTGTGAGTGTAAACTAGTTCAACCATTGTGGAAGACAGTGTGGCAATTCCTCAAGGACTTAGAAATAGAAATTCCATTTGACCCAGCAATCCCACTACTGGGTATATACCCAAAGGATTATAAATCATTCTATTATAAAGACACATGCACACGTATGTTCATAGTGGCACTGTTTACAATAGCAAAGACCTAGAACCAACCCAAATGACCGTTGACCATAGACTGGACAAGGAAAATGTGGCACATATACACCATAGAATACTATGCAGCCATAAAAAACAGTGAGTTCACATCCTTTGTAGGGACATGGATGAATCTGGAAACCATAATTCTTAGCAAACTGACACAAGAACAGAAAATCAAACACCACATGTTCTCACTCATAGGCGGGTGTTGAACAATAAGAACACATGGACACAGGGAGGGGAGCATCACACACTGGGGTTTGTTGGGGGGTGCCAAGGGAGGAACAGCAGGGGGTTGGGGAGGTCAGGAAGCGATAACATGGGGAGAAATGCCAGATGTAGGTGATGGTGGGATGGAGGCAGCAAACCACATTGCCATGTGTGTACCTATGCAACAATCCTGCATGATCTGCACATGTACCCCAGAACCTAAAGTACAATTAAAAAAAAAACTTGTGATGAAGAATAAGTCAGTGGTTGCTAGGAGTTATGATTGGAATGATGGAAATGGTTTTTTTTTAAATATATGATGCAAATATTTTCACCCAGTCTGTTTAATTAACTGTTGGTAGTGATGGTTACACATCTAAACATATTTCAACATATATATATTTTATAATGTTCATCGAATTTCACAATGAAAATATACACATTTTAACAATTATAGAACTCTACATTAAAAAAACAAAAAATAATTTTACACTGTGTTAATTTTTAAAAATTACAAATTAAAAAAATGTAAGTAAGAAATACAGTAGTTTCATGATGACCATGATTTTTTTTTTTCTTTAGGCACATAGAGCCTTATTAAAAGCCCTTGGATATGTTTCAGGAGGCAGGATGGTGAGAAAAGGCCACTGCACTTTTTCTCGGTAAATCTAGATTATAGTCTAGCAATAGTTAAGCTCACCCAATTAATTAAAGTAAGATTGAGGCAAAGAACACTTCTCAATATATTTAAAGAATAAATGAATAATATAATATTTATTATATAAAATTGTATGTGATACACTTTGGGAGGCTGAGGCAGGCAGATAACCTAGGGTCAGAGGTTTGAGGCCAGCCTGATCAACATGGTGAAACACCTTCTCTACTAAAAGTACAAAAAATTAGCTGGGCATGGTGAGACATACATGTAGTCTCTACTACCCAACAGGCTGACACAAGAATCATTTGAACCTAGGAGATGGAGGTTGCAGTGAGCTGAGATCATGCCACTGCATTCCAGCCTGGGCAACAGAGTGAGATTCTATCTTAAAAGAAAGTATATGTGATAAATTATATTTATACATATTATATAGTCATATGTTACTGATATATATTATCTTAGTAATACATATATGTATTATATGTAATATAGAATTTCATTTGATACATGAATATATATTCATTATCTATATCCATCATACTGTATTATAATATATTCATCATATATTTGTGTGTGTGTGTGTGTATGTGTGTGTGTGTTTTGTGTGTGTGTGTATATATATGGAATATATAAGATTTCCTAGGTGATATCCAAGGTCTTTCAATATGATAATTAAAACAAAGCACATATATTTTATCATATACAAATTTGTAAATTATTGCAGAAACTATATTAATAAAGAAAATAGAATGTACTAGAATGGAGTGTAAATCTAACAGTAAGTTTATGCAGGTTGAATATCCCTGTCCAAAAATCTGAAATTCAAAATGCTATCAAATTCTAAACTTTCTTTAAGCGCCGACATGATGCTCAAAGGAAATGCTCATTGAAGATTTTTGTATTAGGAAAACTTAACCTGTAGTTGGTATAAAAGCCTATTGGCATGACTCCCAGAGACTTCCGGGAAATTAAACCTTGTCTTATCTCTGCAGCTGTAAATTTATGGAATAGTTGGTTCAGGCTCCTTTAGCTTGGGGTGCTGAGACATGCTTAGAATGAAAAATGCTTGGTCCTGAGTGTACTGTACTTTTGTTATGCTCTTTAGTCATAATGTACGTGGCATAAGACTAAACACAGTGACGTCTCCAGCTTAGATATTACTGTCCATAGCCTACAGGCAGAACTCCTTCAGTTTGGAAAGGAGCAGATGAGTTTCTTGAGGTCTAATTTAACCCGTTTTCACTTTAAAACCAATTCACATGTTGGGGAGGTGGAAGCTTACAGCTCCACATCCTGGGGAACTGTTGCTGATCTTTCAGTTCTGTACATTGTCTGGATTTCTTTTGCAACGTTTTGAATAAGCACACTTTCTGTGTGTCTTTTCTTTCCATCATTATAAATCTATTCTTTATGTGGGTCATAAAGTCCTTCATCTTACTTTATCATCCCAGCTTCCTCAGAAAAGAAGACTTCAAGTTATTGTAGAGAAAACTATCCTAGACAGGATTATTCTGCTGTACAAATGCAATAGGGTAAAATGAGAAAAAAAGAAAAAAAGGAGAGAAAGAAAAACACATAGGTAAATCTCTAAGACAAAATGGCTGATATCACCTTCTGTTTGCTTGTCCCAGGGAATCTCAAGATGAGTGGTGAAAACAGTAGAAAAATGAAGGCAATATAACCGGAGAGCTAGAAATGTAATCATATTTTCCTTTCATATTTTTCTTCCTCCCTAATTTTCAGCTGTATTTGCTTTTTCCCAACAAAGCAACTTGTCTCTAGAGAAGGAAGGGTAGGAATATCAAAGGAGAAGAATATGTGGTAGATTTCAATTAAGAAGTTCTGGCATTAATCAATAGATACAGAGGCTTTACACGTTTCCCTTTTGAGTCATTAGGCAAATTCATCAGTGTAAAGGAAGAGGCAAGGATTTAATTTAAAGATATGTACAGGAATGGCTTTTCTTGTAGAGTTTGCCTTGTACTGAATTTCTTGAAGATCTGCAATACTTGGAATTAAGAAGTTGTCATAAATCAATTATATTGGACGTAGACAGGTTCTTCTCTTACATAGAGGAAATATCCAACTCATGGATATTGTTACTTTCATTGTCTGAGGTCACTAAGGAGGTTAAATTTGGTCATATCCACATGCATTCTTGGCATGAAAGCCCACAGCCTTCCCCTTGATAGCTCAACAAGAGAACTTAGGTCATTTGAGGTGTGTTTCTAATAAAGGATGCTTCATCTGTAATTATGCAGGAACTTATATATATTCTCCAATAACAGTATGCCCTTCATTTTTGAATAAACTAATTGTCATTTGGATCCCTTGGGTGTCTCAGGGTAAAGCTATTTAAGCTGTTAGCAGAAAGAATATGATAAAATTTCTGCAGCTAATATGTAAGCAAACTTTCCACATAAAAATAACAGTAACTTTCATTTTTCTTAAGCTGAAAAATTCTTTCAAGTGAGTGATAAGTTTGACAACAAATGTTTAATACTGTAAAATGATTAGGACACAAACATCTTATTTGAACACATCAAGATAAGTTTTGAATTTATAGACTCATACCTTCATGTGGGTCATAAAGTCAAGGTGATATCATAGATTATGAGTTTGGTAAACTGAAGATCAGACTCATATTTTAGTGATAAATTAGAACATGATGATATGGTTTGGATTTCTGTCCCTGCCCAAGTCTCCTGTCAAATTGTAACCCTCAATGGGAGATGGGACCTGGTGGGAGATGATTGGATCATGGAGGTGAATTTCTCCCTTGATGTTGTTCTCGTGAAAGTGAGTTTGTTCTCCTGAGAGCTGGTCATTTAAAAATATGTAGCTCCACCCATCTCTCTCTCACTGCTGCTCCCACCACATGAGATGCATCATTCCCACTTTGCCTTCTGCCAAGATTGTAAGTTCCTTGAGGCCTCCCCAGAAGCTGATGTCACTATGCTTCTTAGATAACCTGAACTATAAGCAAATTAAACCTCTTTTCTTTATAAATTACCCAGTCTCAGGTATTTCTTTATAGCAATATGAGAATGGACTATTCTACATGATAATTGTTTAATTATCATGTAATTAAATGGGAAAGAAGGGTATTTTCTTCAGATGCTGACTATGCTGCTGCAACCACCTGGATCTCAGTATCCTCATTAACATCCTGTAGAAGGAGTAACTGGATTTTCACTTATCCCTTTCCCTGAATACGTTTGTCTTAATTTTCCTATTGGAAAGATCACTGTCTTTAGAAATCCAGTCAAATTTAATAATCCAGTACACAGTGGCATCATTAAAATCTAGCCTAAGACGAAACCATGCTACAATAGTTACTTTCCATAATTCCTAGTAAAACTGAAGATAAGAGTCAAGTGGGCTCCTATAAAACTGAATTTAATAGTGAAATTTTAAGATACCTCTGGAAAACATATTTTGGCCATTGAAAACCTGATTCAATAGTTTTGATACCTCAGCCTAGAAGTACACCACTTTCTTCCCACCCCCCCACCCCTCCTTTTTGTGGAGAATGGAGTCTTGCTATATTGCCCAGGCAGGTCTGGAACTCCTGGGCTCAAGCTACCCTCCTGCCTCTGCCTAACTAAGAGATGGGATTATAGGTGTGAGCCACAATGCCCGGCAGAAGTACACTGTTTTCAAAAGCAAACAGATTTGTGGGCAGCTAAAACTTGCTTTACACTTCATTTGTAAAATTCAAATTGCTTATTCAGCCCTTTATAAAAAATGATGCTTTATGCTTCTTGAAAATTTATAAAATTATGTCCACTTTAGTCTTCCCATTAAATAAGATTAGATTAATAGAATTAGATTAATGGGAAATTAATTTTATAAATTTCAATAGACTCACTTTACCTAATTGCAGTAATATTACCTACTTTTATAAAAAGTGTGTCCTTCATTTTTGAATAAACTAATTGTCATTTGGATCACTTCGGTGTCTCAGGGTAAAGCTATTTAAGCTGTTAGCAGAAAGAATATGATAAAATTTCTGCAGCTAATCTATAAGCAAACTTTCCACATAAAAATAAACTATTTTATTTTTACTTTTATAAAAAGTAGGTAATATTACTGCAATTAGGTAAAGTGAGTCTATTGTGCTGTGGTGCAATAGTACAGGCAGCAGGAATGAAACAGAGAGAGGATAACGGGACAAGACTGCCTAGTGACTAGGTGATCCCTCATTTCAGGAATTTGAGCTGAAAATCTTTTACAAGCTGGTACAAGTTATAACAGCTAAAGTGCATTTAGGGCATCTAAAATGTGAGTAATCACATTTTGAAGTCATATAAAAGAGGAAATCTGTCCAGTTTGACATTCTTTCATTTATTTAAGCTGACGAGATTAGATGACCTTCTCAATGACAACAGTATCCACACCTCTTCTATTGGAAGGGCTATCAAAACCTCTCCACAAATCAAAATATGCCCCAAATATATTTCAGGCTTCTTTGCATAAACCTCACACTTTACCATTATTATCATATTTTAAATGAATGGAATAGAGTTCTAAAAAAATTAATATTCCTTCAGTGTATTGCTGATTTGAGATTAAAGTCAAATGCAGAATTCAAGTATTTTAACTATCACTTTACGAACTGCTTTTCTATCAGTTTGGAGATTGAAAATTAAAATAATTAAATTAATTGCAGCAACGTGAATTAATTTTTAAAATATTACTATTTATGTGTTTCAATCATAAAGTTTGTATTTATATGTAAGTAGTCATATATAAAGAAATTTAGAGAGTGAAACTGTCTTAATATTGTCATTCATTTTTCTTTATTCAGTTCAAGAAGTGCTCAAAACCGACAACTCTTTAAAAAAAAATAAACACTGATTTGGAAATGATAGTGGAGATGATTTATGATTGTTATATTTAAATTTGATTGTTTTATCAAGCAGTAATTGCTAATGGGCTTAATATCCTGTGTTAATTTTAAAAATTTTAACAATTGATGATTAAGAGCCAAATAGCTTCAATAATCTTCTTAATACATTATTGTTTTTTTCATATCTTAATAATCACATGGTAAAAGTCTGATACACTCAAACTTCTAAAACCATTTGTTTTCAGTGAATCTCTTGTGTTCGGGTAATTCAGAAAAGAATGTTGTTGAGTCTACCATTTATCTTATAAAGAAATGGCTGAACTTCTCTGCCTGCCTTCGGTCATGTCTTCATACCTTCTTTAGGTTGGAAATAAAACTCAATAAAACATGCGGGAATATATTTACACACAACACTTTTCATCCAGCTCTTTCAAATGTTTTATTAAAAAAACAAAACGTCGTCTCCTTGTTGTGGTTTTGGTTTACTTAGATAATAAGTGTAAACAGAAAACATTGAATATATGTTTATAGAGCAACTTGTTATTTGTGTAAAACTGTCCATCATACTATGGAAGATACAGAGATAAATAAAATATGGTCCCTGTTCCCCAGGTATGTGGGAAAGTATAAATAGGCCCCCCACGGATGCCAATGGAAAACCAATTTCATAAAACGTAGAATTTAAAATCTGTGAATTTTTTGTATGGGGTTCCTGAAAAGTAAGACAATACTTAGAGCTAAGGGAGCAGAAAACATTTTGCCATTTATATTGAAACATAAAAATAGAAATAGAATTTAAACAATTATAATATATGTTGCATTTTAAAATGTATAAAACACTCTCATATTCAATATCTCATCTGTTTCTTTGATCTTGTGAAGTAGTCAGAATAAGTACATTATCACTGTTTTGAGGATAGAGAAAATGTGTTTACAAAGGTTAATGGTTGGTTAAAAATTAGTAATAAATCTAGAAGCCAACCTAGAACTCCTAAATAAGCCAAGTTTTTGTTTTGTTTTGTTTTTAGCTATTCCTTCGGAAAAAAAAAGTAAGTTATTAACAAAAGAGAAACCTTTCTACCTCCCTAAGAAACTTGCAAGAAAGGCAAATTTATGATTATATTCCTGAGTACCTCTTTCACATATGTTAAAAAGTACTTTTTTTTCCTACAGCAAACTAAGTGATCCTGAATCATTTATGACCATAAATAGTCAGGATCTTGGTTTTATAGCTTTCTGGACAGATAGCACTTTCAGCATAGCAAAACACCATTTGTAAGGAGCTTCAGTTGACTGTCAAAAGGAAACAGGTATCCTATCAAAATATTAAACAACACCACATTCTTTGTAATATTTAAGGAAGTAATTAATTTCAACTACTAGTAACAATATAAAGTTTATTCACCAAGGTTTTATAAAAATTCACTATGTTGGGAAGACGTAAAGAACCCTTGATTTTCAATCTTATTATTTTACACACACTGAAGAAGTTAAGTAACTCATAAAGTTACAGGCCTGGTTAACAATTTTACGAATATTTTTTCATCATTTCTTTTTATAAGCAAAGCTAAGGTACTTGGATGTATTAAAACATATTTTTTATTTATTTCTTTATTATACATTAAGTTCTGAGGTACATGTGCAGATTGTACAGGTTTGTTACATAGATATACATGTGCCGTAGTAGAGGTTTGCTGCATCCATCGCCCTGTCACCTATATGATGTATTTCTCCTAATGCTATCCCTCCTCAATCCCCCTATCCCCTGCAATTTCTCTCCTAGCCCCCCACCCACCAGGTCTCAGTGTGTGACGTTCCCCTCCCTGTGTCTGTATGTTCTCATTGTTCAACACCTACTTATGAGTGAGAACATGTGGTATTTGGTTTTCTGTTCTTGTGTCAGTTTGCTGAGAATGATGGTTTCCAGTTTCATCCATGTCCCTGCAAAGGACATGAACTCATCTTTTTTATGGCTGCATAGCATTCCATAGTGTATATGTGCCACATTTCTTTATCCAGTTTATCATTGATGGGCATTTGGGTTGGTTCCAAGTCTTTCCTATTGTGAACAGTGCCACAATAAACATACATGTGCATACGTCTTTATAATAGAATGATTTATAATCCTTTGAGTATATACCCAGTAATGGGATTGCTGGGTCAAATGGTATTTCTATTTCTGGATCCTTGAGGAATCACCATACTGTCTTCCACAATGGTTGAATTAATTTACACTCCCACCAACAGTGTAAAAGTGTTCCTATTTATCCACAACCTCTCCAGCATCTGTTGTCTCCTGAGTTTTTAATGATTGCCATTCTAACTGGCATGAGGTTGTATCTCAGTGTGGTTTTGATTTGCATTTCTCTAATGACCAGTGTTCATGAGCTTTTTTTTAAAAAAAACAAAAAACAAAACTTATTTCTTTTATTTTGATGGCATCTCTAATATTTTCAGAGCAGCCTTTTAACAGATTCACACTCTTGTGTAATATGCAAATATTAATGCATCATCTTAGCTTTTATGTTAGTCTTGCATGCTAAAATAAATATTTATTGACCACATAATATGTGTTTAAAAACTCTTTAGGTAGTTAGGATTTTGTAACAAATCTCAGAAAACGCAAACTGTTAAAAAAATTATTTGCTCTGTTTTGTTTTCCCTTTTTAAATACTATTGATCTTATATTGTTCCAGGATAAGATTATGATTGTTGCATCTGAGAATAAGCATTTCAGGAAATAAACTTTTTTTGAAAAATAATGACAGCAATACTCATGAAGCATTGAATATAGTACCAGCAAGGGCATGACATAGGTCTCACTAACTCCACTTGAGACAATACGCAATGTAAGGCTTAGACATGTAAACAACCCATTGAAGGTCACACAGATAATCAGTGGTGTCGCCAGACTGAATCTCAGGTCCCTGTGACTGAAGAGCCCCACCTTTAACCATGTCCACCAGTCCACTAGTTCCTGTATCACAACAGCTTAGTTCTCTCTTTTCTAAAAGTTTATAAAAATGAAATCATATCAATGATACAGAAATAAAGTAGGATGGAAGTGGCTTTATCCATTGAAGGAGATGAGTAATTGGTTGCTCTCAGTGCTTGGAATTCTATAGTTAATAAACACACTCATTGTCTGCACCTGAGCACACTGCTTCCATTGCCTTTATTTTGGGATGCCTCAACACCCCACAGTATGTTCTGTCCTGTGACTGTCCTCTTTTATGCGGCATAATGTCTGTGAGAGTCACTGATGTCATTGCAAATATTATCAAGCGGTTCCCTTTCATTGCTGAGTAATATTTATTGTACACAAGTACTTCAATTGTTTACTCTATTTATGGCCATTTGGATGGTTCTTAAGTTTGGATATGATCAATAATTATACAAAAATGTTGTTATAAAGGCATTATGGACATGTTTTCTATTTGTTGAGCATAATCCCAAAAGTGGAATTATTAAATCATTAGGTATGTGTATGATTAAATTTATATAGAAAGATAAATAGCATTCCAAAGTATAACCATTTTACATTTCCACCTGTATTGTACAATGCTTCCAGTTTCTCTACATACTTCCCAACACTTGGTATTATTAGTCTTATTAAATTTTAGTAATTATTGTGTTTGTGCAGTATACAATAAGTAATCACTTAATATCCTCAGTAGATCCTTGAAAACTGCAACTTTAAGTGAAATGACCTGTAGGAAATCAATTTTACCATAAGATAATTAATATAAACTAGAGTTAAGTTCTTATAGTATATTTCTGGTCATGAAAACATCACCACCAAACTTCTAAATGAAGACAGAAACACTTCTAATATTAAACTTTGAAATAAATGTGAGCTATGCAGACATTTAAGAAAGGTTAATAAAAACAAGTAAGATGATTATTTAACTGCTTAGACAAGTTCAGGGTCAAAGGTGGTCGGAGCCACTCCTGACAATTCAGAGAAAAAGAAGAAAGACCCTGGACAGGATGACATGCCATCAGGGGGTGCACTGACACACACCCACACTAACACAGATGAGGACCACGTAGACACGCTAGTTCACCTCATGTGCACTGCTTTGGGGTGTGGGAGGAAACTAGGGTATCTAGAGAAAACTCACATGGAAAAAACATGCAAACTTTACACAGATGGTGGCCCCATCCTAGGAGCAGTTTTTTATTCCTTATCAACATTATAACAAAAAGACATTCAATGAAACATTATTGGAGATGCTGTATTCCGTTTGGTTTTCTCTGAAAACCACTGATGTTAATCAACATTTAATAAGCTCAATATCCATTTGCATATCTCCTTTGGGAAATGTCTAGTCAATAATTTTTTCCGTTTGTATAAAGTAGGGTTTCTTTTCACGTTATGTTTTATAAGTGATTTCTATATATTCTGGATATAAATCACCAAGTTTTTATTTTGAAAATGACCTTTTGAAGAACAGAAATTAATTTTTGTTTGCTTTGATGAGGTCTATAGCACCATACTTTTTTTCATTTATGGTTTGTTCTTTTCATATAAAAATTATTATATAAGAACTTTTGCACTAACCAAAGTTACCAATAATTTATATTTTATTCTTCTGTTAATAGATATATGCTCATATTTTGTTCTGTAATCTACTTCTATTTAATTTCTATTTAACTTTTATATATGATATGACAAAAGGATTCAAGATCTTTTTTACATATTCAGTTATTACAAAAACATTTTGAAAATATATTATCTCCATTAATTTTTTTTGACATTTTTGTTGAAAATCAATTGACTGTATATATATATATACATATATATATATGTATATATATATATGTATATATATATATATCTGTTTCTCAAGTTTGCTGTTTCATTGATCTATATTTCCATCCTTACCTTAATACCATAATATGTTGATTATAGTACATTTTAACTTAGGTGGTGTAAAACCTCCAAAATTTCTCTCTATAAATATTTTGGCAATTCCATGTCATTTTCATTTCCAGAATAAGGTAACTGAAATTTAGAGATATTAAATAACTTCCCCAAATTGAGAGTAACAGATCCAGGAATTCAGTGCTGGTTGTTGTAGTTCTTGAAATCATTAGTAACTATCTAAGTAACTAACAACCATCTAAATCAATTAAATTGCTTGACCGTTTAGTCACTGAAGACATAAACCTAAACTGATTTTCTTTTTTAATAAACGTGTTTCATTTTTCAGCCAGAAATAAACTATGCTTGTTGATAAATTTATTTTAACATTATTTCATAAAATAACATTTTTATTTCTTTAATTTTCTGTGAAAAATGCTGCCTGCATTTGCTTAAAAAATTATGTAAAGTTTCTTTCATTTAAGCAAATGTAAGGAATACCTCTGGTATGAATATCCTATGATAGAATTAATACTGTTTAAAAATTACCAAAAGAATCTTGATAAATTGCATTATAATTTCTAGGAATGGTTAATAGAAGAAATGTATTTTAAAATTATGTTAGTTCACTTAATCAATTTTTCTCAATATATGTCTAAAAAATTCCATTACTTTTTTGCTCTAGGAAGGACCTCAGGAAACCTGTTCAGCAATCATAAATGCTGCTTTCATCCTTCAAGTGATCTTACTTCACATGCCACTGAACGACAGGTTCATGAGCAAGGGAGGAGAAGGTATGAAGCATAAACTTCTCAACTGTAATGTCAGGGTGGATAGAAAGTCATATAGAAAACACACACTTCCACATTTAATGCAATATTCCCTTTGAATACAAATGAGAGTGATACACATTATACTAGTAATTAGAATAGAAAAGCAGTATTTCAAATGGAAGTCTAAAGAAAACAAAAACATGATATGCAAAAGAAATCTAATATATCCTTATTGTGTTTTTTTTCTTTCAGTCAGATTCGTTTATAAGGCCTCTGCCAAACTAATTTAGCTCCTGCTCTAGGTACCAATTTTTTTTGGAAGTCCTAGTCAGAATTCATTTTCACAGATGCTCTTCTTCATCTTTACAATGCAGAGCTGAGTTGATGCTATCAAAGGCCCTCTATTTTCTTATATGTCTTGTTTTGAGGATGCAAAGTCTTCCCAAAGTGAATATCTGTGTTTACCTCAGATCTACCCAGTTCTACATCTTACATGATTGTTTGGCTAATTTATATCTAACATTGTTTTAGGACTGAATTTACTGCATAATTGCATTGAGCAGAATAGGCAACTTCAAGTGAACGCCAGGGGCAAATTGATTAAACTTTTTAGTTGCTCCATATTAAATTTTCATTTCATATTAAGCTTGCTTTTCTATTTTTACTCTAATTTTAGATAAATATTATTCCTTTGAAAGTTTTGATGTTCCTATTCCAAAATCTGGGTTAGTCTGAGAATAGGAACATTTAGGTGATAGATCATTAAACATCCTAATATGTCAAAATTCATCAACCATATGTCTGAAAAGTAAGTCTATACTATGCAACTGCGCCTCTCAAGTAATTAAGTAAATAGCCCTCATTAGAAAAAATTGGCAACTATTTCTTAATTTTAGATCCATCCAATCTTTTCATGTGTCAGACACATAGCAACAATGATTAAAAGAAAATGTTGGTGAGGACATTTCTCTAAATTATTTCTTGAGAAATTATCTCAATTTGAATTATATAATGCCTTCAAAGAAAAATAATAGCCTTTGACAATGAAACACGGTCATTACATTAGTTGGTAATAGAAAGATAAACTAGATTCAAGTAAAGTTTTCTTAAAGCCAATATTACTTGGACAGTAAAACCCAGGGCATTGTCTCATCTAAGAAAATTTTATATTAATAAAGAGCGCCAAAAAAGCTTTAGATTAAATAGATGTTAGATGATTTATTTGAAGCTCTACAACTTTAGAAGTATTTGCTACATGGATGTGAACCATATAGCATAGAAAAAAGGTCTATATTGTACACATTTTTTCAATGCTTTGCTTTTAAAGAATAACAAATGCAAAAAATATGTCTACTGCTTTATTGTTATGAAAAATCATTGGTAATTTTTAAAACTGAAACACATTATATGCTATTATTTTTTAATGTCTAAAGTCAAATTTGTTGAGCTGTAATTTAGTAACAAAATGACCTTATTTTAATTTAGAGTTTTATGAGTTTTGACAAATGTATTTGCCTATACAGCCATTGCATTCAAGATACAAATTGTTTTCATCATCCAAGTACATTACTAACACCCCTTTGCAGTCAACCTCAAACTCCACCTTTTCCTAGCTAACTACAGATCATCTTTCTAGCGACATAGATTGCATTTGTCTCTCCTGGATGCTTTACGTAGTCATTCAGTCGGTATATTTTTGAAATTCATCCATGTTATTGCATGTATATCATTTAGTTTTAGATTTTTTTGCCAATACATTTTTTCAGTTTAAGCTTTTTGGTTTCTTCATAATAAAACACTCAATTTAGAAAAAAACATAGATTTCCTTTTCTTAGTAATGCATTGCTGTTGGAGACACCTGGGTTCCAAACTTGGCTCTGACATTTGGAAACCAATGGACATTTGCAATTCACACAACCACTCCAAACCTCTATTTCTAAAAAAAAAAAAAAAAAAAAAAAAAAAAAAAAAAAAAAAAAACAAAAACAACCGCAGAACAAAAAATGTAAAAAAAAAAAAAAAAAGAGGATTTGAATAAGGAAACCACCACAAACCTAAATTTAAAAAAAAAAAAAAAAAAAAAAAAAAAAAAAACTGAGAAACTACCTCTTTACTTAAAATGTTACAATAAAAAATAAATGAGGATTTGTATAAGGCATCTAGCACATATTACATAGTAGGCACTCAATAAGTACAACCGTTTCTTAACAATTATTTCAATAAAACCCACAAAATTTCCCACAATTCAGTATTATTTTTGCCTCACTGCAACCAAAAATATGTGTAACTCCTCACTGAGAAGCTTTATAGTTATACTTTTGATTAACTATTGCATCTCACTATAAAATTACAAATCTGTAATATGTATTATTTTAAAATTGGGATCAAACCTGTAACTACTGCTCTTGCAGCCCTGCCTTTAACAGCAGTTGTATCCATTTATGATTATTTCATACACAATATTTATCAAGAACTTAACATGTGTGGCTGCTCTTCTGAATATCTATTTCATTCAAATCTCTGCCAGGTTTCTTTTTATTAGAAAGGATTTTATGGGCAACCAATCTGATGTGGTATTCTCTACTGTCCTCTTTCCCATTTGCCTATTTTAGTTTCTTTGTTACCCTTATTCGTGTACACACACACACTCGTTGGAGTCTCCAAATGAAGCATATGCTTCATGAGGATAAGAATTTTGTTTTGTTACCATGGTATTCTTAGCATCTACAAAAATGCCAAGTGCAGGTAGAAGCTCAGCAAGCGCTTGTTGATCATACTAAAAGCTCTGATGAAAGCAAACAACTCTCATCATGACTCAGAACTCTGGGCTAAGTGGTCTTACCTCTGGATCTCAAGACAGACTAGTAGCCTTCTTTGTGATACAACTGCTCTCTCTTTTTTGGGTTATTCACAAAATTTGAGTAACTGCTGCTTATTTTTTTTTTACATCTGTTCTCTGAAATCCTTCAAACTAACCTTAAGTTGCTACTGGGTTTTCTCCCCTTTTTCTACAGAGTAGGGTCCAAGTAAGATAGAAGACTGGTGGGACTTGTTTTCTGGTCACAACTCTGCTGACCAAAGCAGGATCTGGTCCAGAGAGCATAAAGTGAAGAAATTGACAGGAACCAGCAGATGGCTACAAAAGCAATTCCTGGCTCCATTCATTTCTCATTAGCATAATACACTCCTATCAGCACCATGACAGTTTATAAATTTCATGACAGTGACCCAGAAGTTACCACAGCTTTTCTAGAAATAACCTACCCTCAATTTGCATTGAAAGTTATAAATAACCTACCCCTTAATTTGCATGTCATTAAAATGGGTTTACATGAGTATAAATACAGTTGCCAAGAGCCCATAAGTTGCTGACTCTAGATGCACTGCCTATTGTGTTAGATCTGCTCCACAAAGAGTAGCAGCATTCAGTAAAGGATTGCCGTTTAACATCACCAGCTATTCCTTGAATTATCTCCTGGGTGGAGCCAAGAACTTTCTTAGGTTAAGCCCCAATTTCAGGGCTTGCCTGTCCTGCAACACAAGGGCTCGTGTCCACATGGCCCCACTACTGGTGAGGCCTCTAATTGTAGCTTTTTAAAAATGTATCATGCTATTTGTATTGCATAATTTTCTACTTTCCAAATAATTATCTTAAAGCAAGTTTAGTTTAAAATAAAGACCCAATTAAATGTAACCACTATTTCTAATTTTTGATAAAAATCACTAGGACTTAACTTGTTGAACTTGAAATAGAAGGTCATGGACAAAATCACTTTTAACTTCTTCCTTCTCTTCAAAACAGCCTAAATCTTCTAAAAATAATAACAATTATGTCTATTTAAACATTCCATTTCATCATAATTTTTGTAATTTTTTTTTATTTTTGAAAGTGTTTCAAAGCAAATTTATTTTTTTCAGGTAGAAGGAAAGTGATGCTAGTAAATCTGAGTGTATTAAAACATGGTCAACAACTTTCTACAGGTAGTATTATTCCACACAATTTCAACATATATATGTCAAAGTTATTACTCTAGTATTTTTCAATTATTATTTTCCCCAATGATAGTGAATTTTATTCTGATCTTGTCTAGACTGAAGATGGCAACATATTAAGATAAATTCTATTTTATCTCCAAAAAAAGTGTACCATATTTATTACAACACACACACACACACACACACACACACACACCCAAAAAAAAAAAAAAAAAAAAAACAAGCTTAGAAAACAAGTTTCTGTTCTTCCTTTCAGAGAAGAAAATGGCACTCATGATTTCTGAATTCCAAGTTTGTATGATGCTCTTTTTCATTTCTCTTGTACTTGAAATTTACTGACTTCTGGACCCAGGAGATAAAGTATTTTTATCTCTGCGTTCTCAGAGTTTGAAAGGAAAAAGAAAAAGTAAAAACTAAAATGCTTTTTTTCTGCACTGAACTTAAAAAAACTGTTTTACTCTGGATTTTAGCATTTGTCAGTAGGCTTAGATGAAAGAGAACAAATCATTCTGCTTTTCTTTTATGAATTTGTTATGATTTTTACAGGATCCAAATACATGGAGTTTACCTTCATGACAAGTGTTACTGATGATTAACAGTAATTCAGATTGTTTTCTCTAAGCCCAGATATTTTTAAGCTGTGCGTCCTTTTGTTTTCAAATTGATTATCAAATCCTTAGTCTCTTCTCTGACAATCCCTAGTCTAAATTATAAATGTGGGGGGGGTGGTCATTTTGTCTATGATAAGTACTGTAGTTAAAGATAATAGAGGTGCTGGAGGAACATCTGAGTCATAAAGGTAAGGACATTCAGGGGATACTTCACAGAGAGATGATTGTGCAAGTGGTATATGAATGCTCCACTGGAATGTTTTCCAGTCTAAATAGATAAATAGAAGTAGAGGAAGATACTCTAGGTAGAGAGAACATCTTGTACTAACACAAGGGCATAAGCTTTTCTGGGAATGATGAGAATTCCTGCACAGCTCTCAGACAGAATCTATGAAGGACATTTAAGGATGCAACTAGAAATATAGACTAAGATCACACTGGGAAATTCCAATATATAATATACAATCACGTGCAGAATTTGAACATTTTCTTATATAGTAAATAACTTCAGGTAGCTTTAAAATCCAATTTGTATTTTAGAAAAATCACTCAACAAAAGTGTGAAGACCTGAATTAAGCAGCATATAATTAGCTATTAACGGATAACAAATTGTCCCAAACAGTCCACCACACAATTTGGCCTTTGGCTTGCAATAATGTGCATCCTTTCCATATCCAAAATATACTCACTGTCTCAAAGCCTCCAAAATCTCATCCCATTGTAGCATCAGTCAAAAGTCCAAAATTTCATTATTTAAATAAGGTCCAGGTGCAGAGAAGACAACTAATGTGTAGTTCCTTAAGTACAGCTCTTTGAATACAGTTCCTCTTGGCCTGTGAAAAAAAAAGATAATTTATCTGTCTTCTGCTTACTCAACACTTAATGATAAGACAAGTATAAGATATTCACTATAGATATTCTTGTTCAAAAAGGAGAAAAATGAATTTCACTAAGGTGTCATTGATCCATAACAATTCTAAACTCCAGCTTGCATATTTTTTTCTTTTTTTAAAAAAAGACAACATGTCTTTCCAGCTGAAGAGTTTTATCAGCCACCATCCTGTCGGTAGCGTTTTGGGGACCAACGGGCTCTTGGATATTTTTTTCCTTGCTTGCTTTTTTTTGTTCAAGGTGGTGATGATCTGCATTTATAACTGTATTAGTCCATTTTCTGTTGCTTATAACAGAATACCTAACATTAAATTATTTATTTTTTTAAATTATTTTTTCCAGTTGTGGAGGCTGGGAAGTCCTAGCTCATGAGGCTGCATCTGCTGAGAGACTTCTTGATAGAAGGACTCTCTGCAGAGTCCCAAGGTGGCTCAGAGTATCACAGGCAAGGATGCTGAGTGTGCTATCTCAGGTCTCTATTCCTATTCTTAGAAAGCCACCAGTCCCACTCCTGTGACAATCCATTAATCCATTAACCTATTAATCCATTAGTGGATTGATCAATTTATGAGCTTAGAGCCTTCATGACCCAGTCACCTCTTAAAGGTCCTGCCTCTTAATATTGGCACTTTGGGGATTAATTTCAACATGAGTTTTAGAAGGGACAAATATTAAAACCATAGCAATTACTCTTAACATTTTGTGGGTATTCTATGAACGCTGTTGAGATTTAATTGACTAGATAAAAGCCACGGCCACAAAACGTCAAGATAAGCCTGCTTGTTTGTTGGGATCCTGCTGAAATGTCTAAATGTCAAGGTTCCTAAAAGCCCTCGAGTTTGATTAAGAGATACTTGGAGGCATATTATTTTATCTAACCAAATAGCATTCTGCTTTATTTGAGACTAAATTTTGTCTTTTCAAAATAATAGGCCAGGCATGGTGGCTTGGCCAGGCATGATGGCTCACACCTTTAATCCCAGCACTCTGGGAGGCTGAGGTGGGTGGATCACCTGAGGTCAGTAGTTCAAGACCAACCTGACCAATAGGGTGAAACCCTATCTCTACTAAAAACACATAAATTAGCTGGGCATGGTGGTGTGAGCCTGTAGTCCTAGCTACTCAGGAAGCTGAGATAGGAGAATTGCCTAAACCTGGGAGGCAGAGGTTGCAGTGAGCTCAGATCTCACCACTGCACTCCAGCCTAGTCAAGAGACAGCAAGACTCTGTTCCCCCCCCTCAAAAAAAAAAAAAAAACCAAAAAACAAAAACAACAAGAAATTAACCAAAGATTTTACAGTCACACCTTTAACTTCATCTTTGGATCATATTTTCCTGGCAGTCCAGGAGAATGGATATTTGCTCAGAAGTAATTTCTTCATTTTTACATCACTTTCCACCTGCAGATCTTTTTTTTAATCATCAAGTCCTGGCTTACTTCTTTTTTATAGTACTTTCATTAGTTTATCTCTCTCTTCTCACATTTTACTATTAGCACCACAAGGAAACCAGATGGAACTTTTAAAACTCTGGTTGAAAATCCCCTTAGATATATTACCTGGTTAATTAGGTATATTTTCTACTTTTCACAGAACTGCAGTAAGAGGGTTGTTCAACTTTCTGCCACTACACAACACAGTTCCCCCGTCTTTCAGTTTTTGGTAACTTTTACTTCACTTTCCCGTAAACCCTTACTAATGACTTTATTAAAGCTCATGCCCTGCCTTATAAAAGGCTCACAGACTGTGGATATGGTTTAGCTGTCTCCTTATCCAGATCTCATCTTAAATTGTGTAGCTCTCATAATTCCCATGTCTTGTGGGAGGGACCTCGTGGGAGATCACTGAATCATGAGGGCAGGTCTTTCCCATGCTATTCTCCTTAGAGGGAATAAGTCTCACAAGATCTGATGATTTTTATAAAAGGAAGTTTCCCTGCACAAGCTCTCTTCTCTTGTCTGCCACCGTGTAAGATGTGCCTTTCACCTTCTGCCATGATTGTGAGGCCTCCTTAGCCACATGGAACTGTGAGTCCAGTAAACCACTTTCTTTGGTAAATTGCCCAGTCTCAGATATGTCTTTATCTGCAGCATGATAATGGATTAATACAGCTACCTTAAAGCATTTTAGGCTTTCACTAGTACTTTCCTCAGAGCCCGCTTCCTGCTTCCATAACTATTCCCATATATTAGTTATTTTCTATGACAGCCCCTCACTTCCAGGTGCCAAAATCTGTATGTCTGTATCTGATGTTATGGGCTGAATTGCATCTCTGCAAAAATTATTACATTGAAGTTCTAGCTACCAGCTTAAGAATGTGACTGTCTTTGGAGACAGGACCTTTAAAGTGACAATTAAGGTAAAATGAGATCATATTGGTGGGCCTTAACCCAATATGACTCATGACCTGATAAGGAGAGGAGATTAGGTGATAGGCACATAATGACAGAGGGAAAGACCATGTAAAGACAGAAGGAAAATACAGCCAGCTACAAGCTACCCAAAGAGGCCTCAAAAGGAATTAACCCTGCTGATATTTTAGGATATGAAAAAAAGATGCAATCTCTTCCTAAGAAGACTGTGGGGAAAATAGAATCTTTAGAGGAGAAGTTGACAGCAATTAAAGTCAATATTTCAAAGAAACAGTTACATACTGGAGGAGAATGCTTAAAATGAAATGAAATGTAAGCACCATACAAAGTATTCTGGGATAAGTCAGGAATGGGAGGACAAAATGAGACAGACAGTACAAAGAAATATGGAAGCGAAGGTTTGGTGTTTTAGGTGTTGGCTGTAAAAAAGACAGGAATGTAAAGCCTGGTGCAACCTGTACTGCCACCATCCAAATTGAAGTTATCATTGCCAGCTCTCTGATGGCCCACTACGTCTATTCCATTCTGCCTTCAACTTATTCTTCATTTTAACTTCTCTATCTCCCCAAAACATAGACATATACAGAAACACACACCCACACTCACACACAAACCTTTTGCTTAATCTTCATTGTTCTTAAGGGGAAAAAAAAGGCCCAATCCTTTACATAGTAAATGAGCACCTTAATGATTTGGTCCATGCCTTCCTTTGCAGGCCTGTTTTTAATATGACTACATCTCTTAGTGATTCTTTAAATCTCCGTTCAATCAACACTTCCTCAGAGAATGTTTGCTGATAAGACTAAACTACATTAGATTCTTATTCTTCTTAGAGAACCTTTTTTTGTACTTCAGAGTTATTTATCTCAGTTTTTAACTGCATATCCATCAGTGTGATTATTTAATATTTGTCTCTTCTACAAAAAATAAGGTATCTGAAAGAATAAAATTTGTCTTGTTGTACCTCCCATTGGAGACTCAGCAGTTGACATAGTGCCTCACAAAAATAAGAGCAAGGATATTTGTTTAATTAATGATTAAATGGATTCAAAGAATTGCAGGTTCTGAATACATTGCAGTATAAAATACTTTTCTTATAACCTAATTTTCTTATTAGTTTAGGCAGTAATATGGTTTGGTCATATCCCTAGCCAAATTTCATCTTAAATTATAGCTTTCATAATTCCCATTTGTTGTGAGAGGGACTCTGTGGGAAATAATGAATCATGGGGGCAGTTTCCCTCATGCTGTTCTCCCGGTAGTGAATAAGTCTCATGAGATCTGAAGGATTTGTAAGGACAAAACTCCTTTCACCTTTCACTTGGTTCTCACTTCTCTCCTGTCTGCCGCCACGTAAGACATGCCATTTGTCTTCTGACATGATTGTGAGGTCTCCCCAGCCATATGGAGCTGTGAGTCCATTAAAACTATTTTTCTTTATAAATTACCCAGTCTCAGGTATGTCTTTATCAGCAGTGTGAAAACAGACTAATATAGGCAGAGAATAGTAGAAGGATGTAATTCTTATAGCAACAGCTCTCTGCAGCTTGGCCAGCACTAACTTTTTCATATGTTAAAAATTTTTGGATGTTGTTTCAGTAACTCTACAAAGGTCACCCCAGGTTGCCCAGTGTCTTCATGAAAGTAATTAGTGTTCCCTCTCTAAGGTACTATTCTCAACAAAGCTTAGTTACTGGACTTATCTGACATATTTAACTTCCTTCCAGCCAAGGATTGCCACTTTGAATTCCTAAATCCTTGGTAGTATATCAACTCTTGAACACATTCCATATTAATCAATTATAATTAAAATATAATTTAACTACTATATTAACATTTTTAGTGTTCTAATTGTCCTCTGATATTTTCTTTTTTACTCCACCATAAATGGTATAGAAAGAGTTGTCTAACATGTGAATCTGTTTATGTAACTTTTCCAGTTAAAAATCTTTGACAGTTAATAATTTTATACAGAAAAGGGATTGAATTAATTATTGTGGTATTGAAGATACTTCAAAAGCTAACCTTAATTCACATTTCCAGCTTCTGTTCCGATGCTCTCTACTTTACCATATATCCTAGAATATCAATGACTCAAAGTTCATTAAAAGATATTTGCAAAGCCCAGCTGGTTTGTTTGAGATATTTCACAGGCCATAAAATGTATGTTATTAAAGTGTGCAATTAGTGGGTTAGTATATTTACAAACTGGTATAACCATCACCACTATCTAATTCAGAGAAAATTTATTATGTCATAAAGAAACTCCATGTCCAGATCACATTCCTTCTTGCCTCTAGGCCCTGGAAACCACTAACTACTTTCTGTCTTTATGGATTTGTCTATCCTGGACATTTCATATAAATTGATTTATACACTATATGGCCTTTTGTTTCTGTCTTCTTTCACTTAGCATAATGTTTTCAAGGTTTATCAATGTTGTAGCACCTATCAGTATATCATTATTTTGTATGGATGGATAATATTTTATTGTATGAGTAAGTCATATTTTGATTAATAATACATCAATTGAGGGACATTTGAGTTGTTTGCTTACATTTTTGCGTATTACGAATAATATTGCTATGAACATTTGAGGACGTGTTTATTGGGATATATTTTCAATTCTTTTGTGTAGAAAGTAGGAGTAGAATTCCTAGGTCATACGGTCAAACAATGTTTAATTTTTGAAGATACTGCCAAACTATTTTCCAAAATTCCTGCCTCATTTTACCTTTCTACCACTAATATAAAATGCTTTCTATTTCTTCACTTCCTTGTCAACTCTCGTTAGTGTCCATACATTTAATTATGAACATCTTAGTGGATGTGAAATAGTAATATAATTTTGATTTACATTTCCTTGATGCTAATGATATTAGCCATCTTTCTATGTTCTTATTAGCCATTTGTGTATCTTTGATCATGTGTCCTTTGCCCATATTTTAATTGGTTGTCTTTTTATTGTTAAGTTGTAACAGTGTTTGATATAATATGGATTCAAGTCTCTTATCAGATTCTTGACAGCAAATATTGTCTCTCATTTTTAGGTTATATTTTCACTTTATTCATAGTTCATTTTGATATACAATCATTTTTAATTTTGATGAAGTTTAATGTTTTTCTGTTTTTATTGGTTGCTTGTGTTAAAACTGTTGCCAAATTCAAGGTTATGAAGACTTAAATCTATATTTTCTTCTAACAGTTTTATAGTTTTAGCTGTTACCATTAGATTTTTGCTCTATTTTGAGTTAATTTTTATATATCGTATGAGATAGAGGTCCTTCTTCATTTTTTTGCATGCAGTTATCCAGCTGTCCCAACATCATTGTAGAAAAGTTATTTTTTTTCCTTCATTAGATTGTATTGGCATCCTTGTAGAAAATCATTTAATTATTGCGTTAGTCTGTTTATACTACTATAAACAGTATTTATAAAGAACAGAGATTAATTAGTTAATTAATTTTCTCACAGTCCTGGAAACTAGGAAGTCCAGCATCAAGGTGCCAACACGTTTCGTTTTCTGGTAAAGGCTGCCCTCTGCTTCCAAGATGGCGTCTTGTTGCTACATCCTCAGAGGAAAGTAACACTGTGTCTTAACATTGGCAGAAGAAGGGCAAGTGAGCTGAGTGTTGTGCGAAGCCTCTTTTATAAAGGACTTACTTTCATTCACAAACAGTGGATCCTTCAAGATCAAATTACCTCTTACAGGCCCCACCTCCCAGTATCCTCACATTGGCCATTAAGTTTTAACACCTTAATTTTGGAAGAGATACACTCAAACAATAGCAATCATAATTGTGTTTATTTCTAAACTTTTAATTCTAACCCATTAAACTATATGTCTGTCTTTATCCCATTACCACATTGTCTTCATCACTATAGATTTTTAGTAAGTTTTGAAATCAGGATATGTGCATCTTCCAACTTTGTTCTTCTTTTCTCAACATTTGGCTATTTTGTGTCCCTTTTATTTTTATATAAATTTTGAAATCAGCTTATTACTCTTGCAAAAACAGACAGCTACAATTTTTGATACTAATTGTGCTAAATTTTAAGCCCAATTTGAGGAGTATTAGAACTTCAAAATTAAGTTTCATACTCCATAAACACAAAATGTCTTTCCACTTGTATGAATCTTCTTTAACTTCCTTCAAGAATGTTTTGTAGTATTCATTGTATAATTCTTGCACTTACATGTTGAAATTATTTCTGTGCATTTTATTCTTTATACATTGAATTGAATTATTTATTTTCTATTCATTGTAAGTGAATGGAAATACAATTACTTTTTATGTATTGATACTGTACCTGCAGACTTACAAAACTCATGTTTCAGTTCTCGTAATTTTTCAGGGATTCCTTGGGATTTTCTGTATTCAAGTTCATGGCATCTGTAAATAGAGATAGTTTTTATTTTTTTCTTCCCCAATTGTCTCTACTACAGTGTGAAGGAAGTGTCAAGAGTAGATATCCTTGTCTCGTTTGTGATCTTAGAGAGAAAACATCTAGTGTTTCACTATTAAGTATAATGTTAGCTTTGGGTTTTTCATAGATGCCCTATATCGAATGGAGGAAGTGTGTTTCTGCTCCTTAGGTTTTTTTTAATGTTTTTTCATTAAGAGTGTTGGTTTTCTCAAATATTTTTTGTGTGTTTCTTTGCATGGTCATGCAGTTTTTGTCTTTTATTCTGATTAATATGGTATGTTACATTAAACAAGTTTTCTATTCTGAACCAGTCTTGCATATCTGTGATAAGTCCTACTTGGTCATGGTAAAATCCTTTTTATATGCTGCTGGATCGAGTTTTCTAGTTTTTTGTTGAATGCTTTTGTGTCTATATTTGGAAAGGATATTGGTCTGTAGCTTTCTGTAATGCTTTAGTCTAGCTTGGTGTCAGGGTGATACAGGCTTATGTAAGTTGGGAACCCTTTCCTCTTTTTATACTTTTTGGAAGAGTTTTGTGAAGGGTTGTTTCATTAAATGTTTAGTCAAAATAACCACTGAAGCCACTCTTGGTCTAAGTTGTTATTTGTGGCTTGAGTTTTTGATTACTTGTCCAAGCTCTTCATGTGCAACAGGGCTTTCTCATTTTCTGTTTATTCTTGTGACAATTTCTTATGTCTTTTAGGAATCGGTTTATTTCATCTAGGTTATTTAAATTGTTGGCATACAGTTGCTCATCATAGTCTCTTTTTTTGGTCCAGCTAGCTAAAAGTTTGTCAGTTTTCTTGATCTTTTCAAAGAATGAGGTTTTGGTTTAATAGATTTTTATATTGTTTTCTATAGTCTGTTTAGCTTATGTTTAATCAAATCTTGACAATCTTTGCCAATTCTTCACATTGTTTTTATTGAGGTACAGATTTTTAGAAGGCCTCACTCTGTCATTTACACTATCCCACAGTTCCATACTTTTGAGATCATAAAATTATATTCACTCATCCTGGCCACATATAGTTATCAGCTGCCCAGATATGAAGGTAATTTGTCTCTGACATCTGTATTCCATTTATCTATCTCAGCTGATTATAGTATGTGGGTAGACATCACTAAGATTACTAAGATTTTCTATGTGTATCCCCTCATAAAAAGGTTAACTTGTTAAAAAATTACCTTCCCAGATCAAGGAAAACTAATCTTTAGTCAAAAACAATTGCCTGCTAAATTAATTTTAAACCTAACTAAAATATTATTTCCCTTGTCTACCATGATTTAGAGAATCAAAGAAATTTATGGAGTCAGATAAAACTGCTTTATCTGAGACCTTCCATTTATTACATGTGTAAAATTGGTGAATATATATAGGAATTTCTAAATTGATTATCAAATGAATAAGGGAATATGAACACACAAATACAAACATATTTATTAAAACGCTATGATTTGTTAAACAGTTTAATATGCATTATATCATTTGTTTGTCATTTCTATGCAGCAGCACATTTATATGATATTATTTGAGTAAGAGTTCTGATGTTATAACTTAAATCTATGCCTGAGATCCAGGTTCTGAATACAATTCTAGACATTTATTCACTAACCTGTCTTGACTAGTTTATTGAACATTTGATAAATTTTTTGATTAATGAAAACATCAACAAGCCCTATTTGAATTTGAATATCATAAAATATGCCTATTTAACCAACTTGGAGATTTTGAAAATAAATGTAAAGCTTAAATATGTCTGAAACACTTGAGATGATGATATATTCCTTTTTCAGGAAAATAAATTTAAATTAACACTTGGAGAGCATTTGCTTTGCCCTATTCACAATATATGGATTTGGAGAAAAATTCGATTGTAACATCTTTTTGCTTCAGTATACATCAGTAAAATCTCCTGATAGCACAACATTTTCTGTGAGCTGGATTATAATGATGTACACATCATTAAACCAATACAGGGAATCAATTAACTTAGACCCCAAACCAGCACAAGGAATTGGCAGTCCTAGTGGAAAGAACCACTATGCTTAAATGTACCTCTAATAACCCTTCCTAACTGAAAAGTTATAGTATTTTCTTCTGCAGTGGATCTTCTTGATACAGGGCTACTGTGTTCTGCATATGATTTGGGTTGCTCTAAAAAACATGTTTGCTATCTTAATAAGTTCTCAAGAGATGGCAAAGAAAGTAGGGCTTCTCATCTACAGAGCTCACAGTGATTTAAAGCATTCATCATAAGGCTACCTCCTATGAATTCATGTCTCGTATAAAGCCACTTTGGTCTGAAATTGCACACAGTATTCAAAGCCTATCCCCAAAGTCTTACATCATAAAGAAAGATAAATAAATCGAGAATGCACATAGCAAGTGAATCATGATGTAGGGCCCCTGGATTAATAGAGGTCATTTACAATACATTAATAGTTGGAGATAACTTTTCAAAAGGATGTGACATAAACTTTCTTATTTGCATAAAGTTGGATGCCACATTCAATTGGATAGTTGGAGTAAATGTTCAAAGTGGCAATCCTCAAGAAACATGGCTAAAATTATAATTTTAAATAGACTATATGGAATAATGTCAAAATGAATGTGAAATACATTATATTATTTTACCTACAAGCTTATTATGAAACAAAGAGGTTAAACAAGTAATATTAGGTGATTCTTAATGGAAAAAAATACCAACATGATCTATAGTTATTTTGCTGAGGGCATAATGACCCTTGTATCTCCACCAAATAAATTGTCTCTCTATGGATCAATCTCTGATATCTCTTATATATGTATACCAGCAGACTTCTAGTTTACACATTATGTAGATGGAAAAGAGGATTGATTTGAAGCATCTTATTGAAGGAATGTTTTAACTGATCCAACTGGATGTCACCTAAGATCTTACTTTTGAAAAAAGTATAGGCACCCTCCGTTTACATATACACGTATATATACACATTTATGTATGTACACATTTATGTGTATATATATATATGTGTGTGTGTATATACGTATATATGTAAATGGAGGGTGCCCACACAGGCATGTGTGTGTGTGTGCATGTGTTATTTATTTCATTCAATTGGATTAAAAATAATTCTACGCCATTTTGGTTGTTTTGCCACTATGATTAGTTACGTTAAAGATATTGTGAATTATTTAATTTTTCAGGCTCTGAAAACTTTTAATTTGTTTTTACTTCAATTCTCTCGTCCCTCATTTTTTATTTAACAACTAAACATGTAATTGTACAGCATAGTGAACATTTAATATTTTTATATCTCTAGAATCTACTTACTTTTGCTTAATAAGGCTGTATTATAGCCTTTCTTGCTTCTAGGCAATGTCAGCTTTCAAGCTATGGGACACTGCATATATACACTATATATACACATATATAGTACAGATATACATATATACACTATATATACACATATATAGTACATATATACTATATATATAGTGTATATATATATGACTAATAAATCATACATATATAAATATATACATATATATATGACTAATTTACCAGATGAGACCAAAGGCTTCCAGTTTGAATGGGGCCCAAAGTAAGAGGAAACTCTGCAGTGGCCTTGAATTCAATAAAATTACATTCCTCTACTCATATAATTCAAGATATCCAGTGCTGCTAGATATGATCCTATCAGATCACAGGTATAACGTGAGCCTGTGTTAAGCACTAATACAGTAATCACAGGAGAAGCCTCAAATTTGTGTCATCTTTACCAACTAAGGCATCTGCTTTATGAGAAGTAGATCTTGGCTTTTTGCCCTGCCCTGGCAGTTACTGAACATCCAGGCGTGGCATACTGAATGATCACACAGCCAAAACTGCCAATTATGAACTGGATATTGTTGAATTTGCTAGAATTTGCTACTTCCCAATCTGGAAGTAGTGCCATCCAGTACCAATGTGTCATTGAATGGGAGTAAAATATATGGAATTGTGCATGAGCAAAATCAATTGAACAAACAAATCTCATCCTCAGATCACTTTATCCTCTTGTGAGACGAACCCATGTTACAAAGCTCATCATCCCTCACACCACATCTATGGCCTCATGTGGCTTCTCCATGACAAATTAACTGAAAAAAATAACATTCAAACCTGGCTTTTAAATGAAACTTTATGAAACAAAATGACCCACCAGAATCAGACTGCTGCCACATTGCTTCCCATTCTTAGAGAAACCCTCGTATGCTTACAAAACTTCAAATGCTGTCATTTCCATTCTCCTAGAGGAGAGCTTAAATAAAAAAATATATAAACTATTTTAAAAACCAGAGATTGATTTTTCTGTGCCACTTTTATTATAAAAAGTACAATGACAGGCCCACAATGAAATTATAACTTTTCTTACTGTCATTTTCTTTTCATACTTGTTATGCTTCTGCCAGAACTATCATTTTTTAAATAACCAAATACTTCAAATACTGTCAAGATAGCTCACAACATATTGCTTCTGACCAAGAGCGAACTTGACAGTTAAAAGGACAATAAACCAATGCCCACTGGATTAACAGGCAATGCTGTTGGGCACGTTATTCAGAAGTAGCTGGCTTTAATGCATGTTCGTATAACTTATTATAATTCGGTTATAATAATACTATCTTGAAGAGAATGTCTATGGGGAGGGTTGGAATGCTATCTTGCAGGGTCAAATGTGTTTGTATACATGGGTGTGTGTGTGTTTGCGTGGGTTCATGTGCGGGCACACACCCATGTGAATCAGTTTCTCTCATGGCTACAGTATTTAGTTTTCAGAATCAGTGAGGAAATAGATATGAAAATATCACTTCTAATTGTTTTTCTTAATGACCTAATCACAAAACTTGCTTCTCAGCTCTACTGGTTCCAATGTATTAAAATCTTACAAGAAAATGCTTCTACTGGGGAATATGAAAATACTTAGATTTAGTTGAACTCTAGGCTAGGCCTCCCACCTGGCCATTTTGAGATTATATTTCCTTGTAAAACAAGCAATCAGAAGGTTAGTAAACAAAAATCGTAGCAAAAAATCAAATGGAGGATAATTTCACTTAAAAGTGAAAAGAGGCAATAATGTATGGAATGACACCACGTCAAAGCTATAAATATGTTTAATATTCATGTGTTTCTTTGTATTTTCTCTCAGTTATAAATTTTCTTTCAATTTCTACAAAATCCCAAGTTTGGGATTTTAAATTTTTTATGAAGAGATATATTTCCAAAAATAGATAGGAATTTATGAATTTGAAGACTGGTGAAACTCAGTTTAACTGCTAATACTTTATACTCTAAAGCCACTGTGATCAAAGCATGTTTTAACTTAGGTAAACAAATAGAACAGTTGAGTTCAAAATAGATCTGTGTGTTTATGGAAATCTAGTATATAAATGAATTGTTCAAGAAGAAATAGAAAACTTGAACAAAACAATTAACGTAGAGAAGACTGGAAAGTTCTGTTGTAATGTTGGCTGCTCTTTTTCTTCCTGTTCTTTTCTGTTTCCCCTGAAATTTCTATTGTTTACAAGTACCTTCTCAATTTTTAATCTGTATGTCTACAAATCTTTTATATTTTCTCTCATTATTTTTTACCTTACTCTTTCTTTTGTTGTTTATTCTTTAAAAATGGAATTCAGTTGCACAGATTAGAATACTCATAATGCTGAGTTTTTACAGTTCTCACTATGCAATTATAATCTATCCATGAAAGAATGAAAGAGCTTTACTTATGTATGTATTTATTCTTTAATTTATCAAGAAATAAATTCCTTAATCTGTTAAGGAATAACTTGTGAACATATCACTTTTTTACATTACATCTTCCTGCATATTTTTATTCAAACCATTAGAATGATATTGGTTTATTATACATATATACACATACCTATATTGTATGTATATATATATACCTGCTTAAACATGGCATTATTTTGCTTGATTTTAAACTTAATAGTATTATATTGATTATTCCTAAGATTGATCCATGATGTTGTAGATATAATTATTTTTCACTATTCTATACTACTTTTATTATATAAATACTTTATATTCTTTCCAACCTCTCTACTTACAGTCATTTGAGTTATCTCAAATGTTTGCTTTTACACTGAAATCTCTACTGTTATAAACATTCTTGCTACATGTTTCTTGATATGCATATAAAAGTGTATTTCTAAGACGTGTAACTAGGAAAGACATTGTTATGTTACAGGTAATGTGAATATTAAAATTTCCAAAATGGTTACAGTTAACAACATTTACCCCAGCCATTCATGAAAATTCTACCTATTTGCATCTATTTTCATTCAGTGTTGTCAGCCTTCTTAGTTTTTGCTAACTAAATGGGTATATTTCCCTCAACCAATGAGGATGAGCTTCTCTTTCTATGTTTACTGGCAATCAAATGTTTCTTTGTTTTCTCTTTATTTTATTTATTTGTGTTTATCCTCAGTATTTTGGCATAATGTCTACTTGATCTTTTAGAATTATGCTGTCAAGGAAAATAAATTATGTTTAATCCTATCATGGTTGCAAAACATACTTTTCATAACTTCTTTCTAATTTGTAGATTTTAGTTTATATCCTACTGTAAGGTTTGCCTTGGTGGACGTTTCATGTACACTTACAATAAATATTAATTCTGCTGTTGTTGGGTACTGAATTTTAAAAATATTTCTTAAGTATAGTTGATACTTTTTAAAAACACTCATATATCCTTTCTGATTTTCTATTAACTGATTGAATTAATTACTGATAAATGAATATTGAACTTTATTATAATTAAGAAATATTTTTTCTCTTTTCTAGCAGTTGTTTTCTCATGCATTTTTGAAGCCCTACCATTTGGTGATTACATTGAATTATTTTGTCCTTTAGGAGAACTGACCCTGTTATTAATGTAATGTGTTTTTAAATTTTTAATAATATTCTTGTTCTGATGGTTATTTTGTCTGATATTAATAAAGCTACCTCAGCTATATTTTAGTTACTGTTTATATAGTTTATGTATTACCATCTTTTTGCCATTAACCTAACTATGTTTTTATTAAAGTGTTTTGGGGTTTTTTTGGCAGGCAAAATTTAGTTTTTCTTAATTTTTTCTTTTTTGAAACCAACCTAGTAGTGTGTCTTTTATTGATTGTGTTGAGCCCATTCAAATATAAGATAATTACTGATGTGACTAAATTAAAATCTGCCATCTTGCTAGCTTTTGTCCATTTGTTCCATCTGGTCTTGGTTTCTTTTATTTCCTTTTTCTGTTTTCTCAGATTAATTGAGGATTTTTATAATTCTACTTTATCTTCTTTATCATTTATTTATAGCATTAGACAATTAGGTTGTACCATAGTTTGTGCAATATATATTATATATATGTGTACATATATATAATATATGTATGTATGAATATATATGTATGTACACACACATATATATATTACATATAATCAGAATTTACTTTAAACTAATACTATTCTATATCAGATGTAGAGAAAATACTTTGTAGTAGTACATTCTCATTTTTATCTTCATTTTCTTGAGCTATTATTGTAATATGTTTTGATTTTACGTATACTATAAAAACAGAACACATTGCTGTGTTTTTCTTTACATAGTTACTGGTCCTTTAGAACAACTAAAAATGTTCTAACAACTTTATTTTACTTGTATTTATTCTATTTCTAGTGTTCTTTATTTCTTTGTTTCAATCCATGTTTCTGTATGGTGTGATATTACTTTTGCCAGAAAAATTTTATTGTTTTTTTATAGTTTATTTTACTATCAATTAATTTTTTCTTTTATTTATAAAGGTCATTATTTTTCCTTAATTGTTTAAATTTATAAACTCTATTTTTAGAGAAATTTTAGGTTCATAGCAATTAAGCAGGATATACAGAGTTCCATTATCAACATTCTGCACCAGAGTAGTACATTTATTATAATCAATGAGACTATATTATCACTCAAAGACCATTGTGTATACTAGTGTTTATTCTTGGTGGTGTATATTTTATGAGGTTTACAAATATATAGTGACATGTATGTACCATTATGGCATTATACAGAATAGTTTCACCACCCTCAACTCTGCTCTGCTCTGCCTATCCATTCTTCCTTCACTCTAAACATTGGAAATCACTGATTTTTTTTTTACTCTCCATAATTTTAACTCTTTCAGAATGTCAAATAGTTAGAATTATATGGTATGTAGTTGTTTCAGATTAACTTTCACTTAGCTATATGCACTCAAGTTTCTTCCATGTATTTTAGTGTCTTATAATGTCCTTGTAATATTATGCTTATATTTTTAGCATGAAATAATATTCCATTGTCTGAATGTACTATAGTTTATTTATCCATTTATCTACTGAAAGACATCTTGATTGCTTCCAAGTTTAGCAATTAAAGCTGCTATAATCATCCATACACAAACTTTTGTTTGGACATAAATTTTCAACTCCTTTGGGTGAAGTAGTATTGAATGAGAGTTCCTAATACTCTACATTGTAATAAGAATTTGGTATTTGTCAATGTTTTGAATTTTTGCCATTATTTTTAATGGCAAAACCACAATTACTTTTGTACCAACCTAATAATAAATATGCGATGGTATTTCATTGTTTTAATTTGCAATGATATATGATACTGAACATCTCTTCATATGTTCCCATGACATTTTTTGGTGAGTCCCCAATTATTATGGCAATAAAGTGTATCTCTTTTGCTCTAATAATATTTGCTTTATACCTCTGGATGCTCTGGTTTTGGATGCATATATTATTTACAATTGCAATATTCCCTTGCTCTATCAATTCCTTTTTTACTATGTAATGACTTTTTTGTTTCTTTTTATGGTTTTATCTTAAAGCCTATTTTGTCTGATATAAGTATAGCTACTTTTTCACATTTTTGACTTCTGTTTGCCCAGAATATGTTCTTCCATTCCTCACTTTAGTCTGTGTATGATTTTACAGGCGAAGTGAGTTTCTTGTAGGCAAGTTATAGATAGGTCTTTTTTTTTTTATTCAGCAGATCTGTTTTTTAAATTTAAACCACTTATATTTAAGCTTGCTATTGATAAATGAAAAATTATTCTTACCCTTTTGTTTCTTGTTTTCTGGTTGTATTGTATATGCTTTGTATATTTCTTCCTGCCTTATTGCTTATCTTTGAAATATGGTGGCTCTCCGCAGTGATAGTGTTTGATTCCTTTATCTTTCTCCCTAGTGTATTTTCTCTTCCAGTGAATTCTTTAATTTTGTGTCTCAGACTGTGTGGTTGTTTGTGGACACTATGGTGAGACTTTGTGGGAGATGAGGAAGGGGGCACTGAGTAGGCTGGTCCTCAGTCATCTAGGTGTCATGTGCAGACACTGGCAGTGGCAGTGGTGTGTGCCTCAGGTGGGCCAGTCTTTGGGACCTATGCAGGGTGTATGGGCACTGGTGATGGCAACAGTAGGTTGGGTGGGCCACTTCTGAGTCTCTGAGTGACATGCATAGGCCCCAATAGGCTGGAAAGTCTGCTTCTGGGGCTTCTACATGGGGTGAATAGACATCAGCAGTGACCATGTCAGGGCAATTGGGCCAGTCCCTGGACCCTGAGTGGGTTGCAAGGGCTAGCCAACCTCTAGCCCCTGGCCTTGCCGCTGGAAGGGAGTGGGGTCACTGTCTGTGAAAGTGTCCCTGGAAAGACTTTCTGGCTCTAAGGAGTGCATATTTCAGTTCTCTATGTCCTGAGGGCAGACTCCCTGATGTGCTGGACTGCCTGTTCCCCAGAGTGTAAGTGCTGTGCAAGCAGCTTGGGTACCAGTGATGTGACTACGCCTGGCTCTAGTCAACACAATAATGCTGCAGCCCTCTGAGTGGATGTGAGGGGATATTAGTAGGGCCACAGGCATGTGGAGATACAGGGGATATTGGATCCTAGGGAAAGATGTAGTCCATGATTGTCTCTGCTCTCAAAATGGTGCCATGCTGGAGCAGCTTGAGTACAGCATGAATTCCCTCTCTGGAACAATGCAGCATAAGTCCCTCACCGTATTCAGCTGCCCAATCTTCAGCCTTCCTGCCACTAGTATTGTGAGCCAAATAAACATCTTTTCCTTATAAACTACCCAATCTCGGGTCAGGTATTCTGTTATTAACAACACTAAACAGACTGAATCATTGGGGTAAACTAGAATACTGTCCCAAAATTTTAGATAGAGGAATCGACAATTTGATCTCTTCAATATTAACTTTATCATAAACATGCATGCCCTACATTTGAATGTGGACAAAAACTGAATATATTCTCAATAGAAAAAATATTATGTTTTTCAGTAGAAGAAATATTATGTTTTTCAGTAGAATAGATACTAAAATTTAGTCTTTGGAAGACAGTTTTTTAATTGTAAAATGTAAATTGTTTTTAAACATTAAATCTACCTACAAATCACCAAATAAAGTGAATACAACTTTACTTGCTAAAAGAAACTTAAGCCCCATAGGACTTGGGCTAAATTTTTAAACTTCTGCATTCAAAAGAAAATGTCAAGGTAAGTTATGACTCAAAATTCTGCGCCCCAAATTCGGCCTCTAATCAAATGTCTTGTTTATAATATTCTTGTATCTAATTTATCTCACAGTAAACAGTCAAGAATTAGAAATGTCAGCCTTACTAGAAAACATCTTTTCTGAACAAAGATTTATCAATGTTTCAACTCATAGTGCTGAGCATTTTAAATGAAGTTATCAATGTAATGCTGAATATTATTTTGAGATTTTGAAAGTTCAGAAGTATACTATTATACAATGTTTTAGATTCAATTTCATTTATTATCTCTTAGAGAGGATTCATTATGTTCTCCAAGTTCATTTTTATTTGTTACCTTAGAAATAGTCATATTTATAGACTACATTTTTTAACAAATATATTTATTAAAAATTAGAATTCCTCTGTATTTATAGATTATAATCAGTGTATAAGTAAGGCAGTGAAGGGAATTATTTAAAGATGAACAAATTTCTATTGGATTTATTTTTGCATGTGTTTGCTAAGTAACTAGACAGAGTTGATATTAAAGAGAGTTATTCAAATATACTTTATGAGATATTGGTTTAAACTGGGGTCTCAGTTATAAAAAGTGCTGAAGTTCAAAGAAATAAACTATTGTTAACATTTCAATGCTTAGAAGAATTATCTGGCTAAAGCAAGTTGACTGTCTGCCAGGAAGCCTGACAAGATGGAATTATGCTGGTAAATTTGCCATTGTTTGACATTTTTCCATTAGTCTTACTGTCTCATAAACTTTAATGTGTCCCATATTAAGAGTTTTCTAAAAAAGACATACTAAACTGATTTATGGTACAATAATATACTTTTGTTTAGTTTACTCTAAGAAAAAGGACCAGAATTTAGCCATCTAGCTAGCACTGTAAGCAAATACTCGAAGATCGGTCTACGCTCAGAAAAAAAAGTTTTTTTTTAATATGATGATAACCTTGCTCATATTACTGAACAATACTAGTGCTATGAGCAGTGCTATCTCCCTCCAGAGAAATGGTGTATGGGAAATCAATCATCAGAAAGTTGTTCATTGTTAATGGACAACAACATGGGACCGAATGGTTCTTGTTTTAGTTACAGCAAGATAAAGAAAAGGAATTCTTTCAACTCTACGAAAATATATCTTTCAGATATAATCTTTCTTGATTTTTCGATAAAATTTAAGAGTATCGACTATAAATTTCTTCTTGAAAATTCTTTTTACTTAATTGATTCCATGCTTACTTTGATTTCTCCCTTCTCATTGAATGCTTATCCATTTCTTTGTGGATTCTTTCCCTGCTATTTTTTGGATACTTTGTATTCCTTGTGGTTATTTCTCACTCTGTGACTCTATGACAATCAGTGATTACATTCACCATGGCTTCCATTGTTATCTATATAATGGTAACTCCTAGCTTTCTGTCTTGAGTTTGAGGTACCTATATCCAATGAAATACTAATCATTCCCTTTGTTGTCTTACAAATTTACCAACCTCCTTTGCTTACTGTCTTTGTTATCATACTAATAGCCTCTCTATCTGAGGTCTCCCCTGACACTCTCAGGTACCTATTCCTGTTATTGGAAATCTATTTCCTCTAGAATTTCCTTTTATAGCACTTCATGCATCTCCAGACAGAAGTTAAGTGCTTATAGAGCATGAACCATGTCTCAGTTCACGGCATATAACAGGTATTTAAAGTATTTGTTGAATAAATGTCCATATAAATACATATTTTTTTGTTTTCTTTTACTTTTTGGTTTTACCAATGCTTAATTCCCCTTGGATTTTTTTGAATGCGAGATTTTCTAATATTTCTCTCCTATGCTTCCAGAAAGAACCACTCTTACTAGGCTTGACATATTATTTCTCTAGATGTGTTAGTACATTCACTTAGATTATAACATGATCTAGTCTAGTAGAAACAGACTTTATTTTGTACATATCAGAGCTCTGCACATTCCTCTTCTTAATTTTCCTTTGTTGATTCTAATTTCTTTCTTATGCAAGAAATCTCATCTTATGGAAAAATTTATTGTAGAAGTAGGTACCAAATACCTACATCAGATAATATCACAGAAGTGATAGATTGCTTTGTGATTTAGCTTTGTATTATAATTTGAATATACAACTCTTCATATAAGAGACTAATGACATTGTAGAAATCTTAGAGTCAAACCACCTATTTTCATACTATCTAAGGGGCTGCACAAGATAGCAAAACTGAATGATAGCAAAAAGATTGAAACCCAGAACTCCTAGAACAGTCAGGGTTTCATTTATGAGATACTGCATCTCTCTCAATAAATTACAATACTAGTACAATAACTAACATTTGTTTAACACTTAAGAGCTTGCTAAGGATGGCAGTGTACATTATTTTATTTAATTCTTATAAATTTTCTGTGAAATTTGTCTCTTCTAAGATGAGAAAATTAACCAAATTGGAAAAGTTATTGTATTCTATATTGTTTTTATTTCTGTCTCTCACAGTCCATTCCAAGTTATTATTTTATTAAGACTAAGGCATTGTGTAAATATTTAATCATTTATTCACATCTAAAAATAATTTTGTTCATAAGTTAAAGTAGAACTATTTCCAGGAACGGGAAAGATGAAGCAGAAGCAATAACTATCTTTCAAGCAGGCATATCACCTTATGGGAGAATTAGGGCCAGAAATGTTTGTGAAATTATGAGGCAAGAATGCACATTATAAATAGTGTAGAAGCAAGATAAGCCACACCATGAAGAAGGGTGAAAATCACCTTTTGTTACACCCAGTCCTGATCTATGTTTGGCTATCTACAGTTGTGAGTCCATAATTCTATGGGGGAATGTAGGGTTATGTTAGGCAATCTGTTTAGAAGAGTAAGTTAAAGACAGCTATTAATACTGTATTCACAAAATAACTACAGTTTTATTTAGATTGTAATTTTGTTTGGGATGATTTTGAGGATGAGAAAAATTGAAGTCCCAAATCTCCTCCAGTCAGTTCCTTTGTATAGCCACTGATGAGTTTATTCAGTGGCATATGACACACAAATCTGACTTTTAATTTCAGGAAAAAAAATCTCATCATAATAGCCTAGTCTTGGCTCACCTTTAATCTGTCAACCACATACTTGAAGTTATTTCTCTAAAAATAAATCTGATCATGTAAGTTCCATAATGGAAGCCCAAAATCCACAGTATGGGATTAAAGTGCCCTCACTATATAATTCTAACATATCCTATCCATGGCTTACTTCTACTCTCTAGTAATGTTTTTGACATTTCAAATATTAATTTATTTCAATAAAATTTTAATCATCCTTGCTTCTGTGGATACTATTCAACTTTTTAGTCTCACTCAATCATTATCTACCTGAGAGTTTTTCTAATGATCTTTCACCTCAGGAAGAATTAAATATTCCACATTAGATGTGATCTATGGTGGATAATACATTTTCTCTTATAGCAGTTTTGCCCTTACATGTTTGCCTGTTTCTCCTTCTAGATATAGAGCTCTTTAAAGATGTAAAATGGGGCTGGGTGCGGTGGCTCACACCTGTAATCCCAGCACTTCGGGAGGCCGAGGTGGGCCGATCAGGAGGTCGGGAGGCTGAGGTGGGCAGATCAGGAGGTCAGGAGTTCGAGACCAGCCTGGCCAACATAGTGAAACCCTGTCTCTACTGAAAATACAAAAAAAATTAGCTGGATGTGGTGGCACACGCCTGTAGTCCCAGCTATTCGGGAGGCTGAGGCAGGAGAATCACTTGAACCTGGGAGGTGGAGGTTTCAGTGAGCCAAAACCATGCCATTGCATTCCAGCCTGGGTAACAGAGTGAGACTTGGTCTCAAAAAAAAAAAAAATGTAGAATGGAAGTTAATTCATATTTCTTTTTTCTACTCCCCTTTACTAATCTTCTAGCCTAGAATCTGCCATAAGTTAGTGATAAATAAATATTTAGGGTAAATTTAATTCAAATTTAAAAGGATATAGCTGACAATGGCAAAAACAACCCTTAAAAAAAATAAAGAAAAAAAAATGACTCGGAAGTAGGCATTCCAACATGTCTGTCAGGAGTTTGGCAAATTATGTGCCCAACATGCAAGAATAAAACTGTAAAACATTGACAAAAATAATTGTTTACAGTCTCTGGAAATTGACAAAAGGCATACAACAAATTGAGAAGAATGTATTAAAGAAAATCTATTGGATTCCAGTCAGAAGAACAGAAGATTATGGTGTTTTGTCCAGGGTTGCCTTCATCTCTCTCCTCATCCATAATGCATTTAAGTTCTTTCCTGGGTGGAGGGGTAAGCCATGATATTGGGCAGACCTGTTGCTTTGCTGAAAGATACTGAATTTATTTGGAGAAGAATATGCAAAGAAATTATTGTACACAACATCCAAAAAGTGGAAATGACCCAAACGTCTATCAACCTGTGAGCAAACAAAATGTAACCTATCCATATAATTACTATTGAATAATTAAAAGGAAAAGTACAGATACGTGCCACACATGGCTGGACCTTAGTGAAATTTTGCCATAGGAAAGAAGCCAGCCACAAAAGTCCACATAGTGAATGGCTCCATTTATGTGAAATGTCATTTAAGACATATGTCTTCCTTGTTTCATTTGCATCTTACTCATTGCCTAAATGAAAATGCCAACCAACATGTTGATTGTCCTTTCAAAAATATGTTCATAGTGTGTCTTCAGAGATAGGAGTCCAGCAAAAATCAACAAAAGCATTTGTGGGCACCAATTGCTGATATGGAATCTATAATATGGGGCAGTATTAATTTGTTATTATTTGTAAATTGTGTGCTATCATTATTTATATCAGTCAAGTGTATAATAAATGAATGTATTAATATATAGGCATACAATTTTTATGTCCAGTAGTTAAACATAAACCGGATCACCACTGGATGAAGACAAGACTAATACTTGCCTGAGACAAAAGATAGGTGCGTTTAAGTGGAGTGTTTGACTACAAGCATGAGCATAAAACTGTGCACAAAAAATAATAAATTTTATTGTATGTAATTTAAGAATAAAATGTAGAAGTATATCCAAGGCCCAACACTTTAAGTAAGATAGGGCCAGAGAGGCTCATTTTTCTGGCAAACTTGGTTGCAACATTCAGGACAAGCCTGTATTTGTCATTTAAGAAACAACAGACAACTTCGGGATTCTATTTGACCATTGGCCTTGATCTATACAGGTCTATCAAAAAAAAAAAGTCATTATGATTTTTGTTATCACTTTGTTTACACATCTTTATGATTTCAGGATTAGAATCTATTATCCTGGGGTTTAATTGGCAGGAGAGCTTTCAAGTAAAGTAAAAGCAAACCAAAGAAAAAGAGAAAATTTATTTTTGGCTCCAGACATAGTACTTTCTCCTCTCCGAGATTTCAAATTATTTGATGCTTATTATGTCCTGCCTTGAAACAATCCTCTAAAAATAGTGCTGAATAAAATATTTTAAATAAATCATTGACTTTCATGATTTCTGAGAGGAAAAATATGGCTTTGTGTTTCTGAAATATTTAAGGATATAAAAGTGTATATGTAGGGCCTGGAAAATAAGTCATTTGATATAAAATGCAATGACCTTTAAATTTCCTTATGTACACCTTCTACTTAAGAAATTAGTTCTCTCAGGATGAAAATACAACAGAAAAAAATAATGTATGTAAAATTAGCAACTTGATTTGTAATAATCTGAAATTACTAGCTAACTCTGAACTTCAGTCTTCTGTATTTTATTTGCATAACAATACTACAATTTACAAATGTACTTGATTGGTACTGAGATGATTTAAAGGAAGTTTTTTGTTTTAACATGGTTGATTGTGTCAAATTCTTCTTTTTGCTTGCCCATCTAAAACATGTAGAATAAAATAGTGGAAAAGATATCAGTTTGTATTTTCATATTCCTCTTCTCTAATTCAAGTCAGAAAAATAATTTAAGCCTCACTTGACACTTCTCCTATTATTTAAACATGATTAAACCCTAGAATGTTAGAATTACAGTTAGTTGGAGACTGTTTTGGATTTGATTCAAGATTCTGACATGATCAGATACATGGTTTACATTAGTATACAACATCAAAATCTGGCCTCAGATTTTGGTTTTGTTGCTCATTGCCTCATCTTAAGGAGGATAGGGAAGAGAGGAGAAAAGAATTTTTGCTTGTAGATCCCAAGAATGTGAAATAACCATCTAATTTTACAATAACCTAAAACCATAGTTACAGTGAAATGGGAACGCTAGACATAAAATGCTACTCTTTATTCTTTCCCTTCCCCTCAGATCAGGTGTTTAAGAGGACACCTGATTTCCAAAAGGAAAAAAATGGCTTTGTGTTTTCCCTTCCCCTCAGATCAGTTGCGGGGACAACTCTAAGTAAATAACTGTGACAAAAGTTACCATTATCACCTTTGTTTCCAAATCCAATATGCCCATCTGTGTCCAATTACTCAATGCAACTTAAGACACTATTAACTCTGACTTACTATTTGAGAGGCATTCCTTGCTGGGTTTCTGCCTACATAAGTGATGTTTTGTTTGTTTGTTTTTTCCCTTGGCTCTCTTGCCAGGTCCTTTTACTCTACATTATACAATAGTTGTGTTACCATGGTTTTTACCATATATACTGAGTCTCTTCTACTTTAACACATTTGCCTGGGTAGTCCCATTTGTCTTCCTGATTTCAGTTTCCACCCAATGTTCATAACCTCTCCAAATGTGTATGTCTAGCCCACATTCTTTAAAATTTCTGGGACATACAAAGATACCTAAATTAAGAATATAGGACATTTCCAAAAAAATACCTCAAAAGCACATCAAAAGTAACTTAACAAAAACTGAACCCATTTTCCTTCCATTTTCACTATAAAACATAAATACATACATAAACCTTCCTAGTTCTGTTTTTTTTTATCTCAGTATATATCATCATGAACTACTTTCCCCCCTTTTCCCAAGTCACCAGAAGGAGATGAGTGACTTGGGAATTATGTTCTACCATTTTCTCTTTTCCTCCCACTTTTAATTGGTGGTAAAATCCTATTACTTCTGTTTCATTATTTTATCTTCTACCAGTCTATTATCACTTCTACATTTTTAATTTTTTCTCACTTGAATATTTCACAAAATGTGTTTCTCCTTTTGTACTATATAGTAAGATTTCTAATATTAGCTATATAATTTATATTTTAAATATAATTGACCAAGATTGCTTTCTAGTCCACCACCTACTTACATAACAACTTTATGCAAATTTAAAAAGCAGATCCCTTCTTTAGATACCTTATTCTCTTTAACCATTGCCTTAGAAAAGATGCAAATCTTACAAGGATGAGACAAATGACACCCCTGGAACTATTCAATGTAACACTTGCAAATAAGAGCAGCACTGGTTCTTCATAGTATGGATCTGTTCATGTTGATGTCCTGTTTGAACTCTTACAGAATTTTCTTTTATCTACTACATTTAATTTACTCCTCATAAAACAAGATATTCTCTAAGATTCTCTTTCTGTAGAGATCTCTTTGCTTGCATGTCTTCCCATGCTCTACTATTCACCAATATTTTTAAATTCCAACTTTACAGAACTCTATATAGACTCATTCATTTTTGTTTACGTTTCCAAATTCATAATCTTTACATCACTGCTTCAATTAATCTTTATTTACACTCTACTTTTTCAATCTTTCTGATAAAATAAACCATATCCTTTTCCATATGCTTATGAACAGCTCCATTCTAGTGTCTATAACAATGTATTGAATGGCATTTGTAAGTCTTATTCCTTGTATACCTCAGGACTCCTGTAACCAAGGATGGTCTTACTTGTTTTTCATCCCCATGGCAAAAATGAACTATATATTTTTGTTGGATTAATTAATTAATATAACTGTACTAATTAATAATGTTAGTCAAAGAACAGAAAGGGTGGGAGTTAAAATGGTTCTGATTTCTAATACTATGCTAGATTCCTTACATATACTAAATGATTATCAAACATAAGAGAAATTATATGGATTATGGATACCTTTCTCATTTTCCAGAAAAGTAACTGAAGCTCACAATGGTTAAATGACTTATCCAACATTTCAGACAGTGAGTTGCTTTTTTTTTTTATACTTTAATTTCTGGGGTACATGTGCAGATCTTTTGGGATTGTTACATAGGTATACACTTGCCATGGTGGTTTGCTGCCTCCATCCCCCGGACCCCTACATTAGGTATTTCTCCCAATGTTATTTCTTCCCAATCTCCCCACCCCCAACTATCCCTTCCCTATCCCCCTACCCTCCAAAGATCTGATTGTGTGTGTTTCTCTCCCTGCGTCCATGTGTTCTCATTGTTCAACACCCGCCTATGAGTGAGAACATGCAGTGTTTGGTTTTCTATTATTGCATCAGTTTGTTGAGAATGATGGTTTCTCGATTCATCCATGTCCCTGCAAAGGATATGAACTCATCCTTTTTAGTGGCTGCATAGTATTCCATGGTGTATATGTGCCATATTTTCTTTATCCAGTCTATCATTGATGGGCATTTGGGTTGGTTCCAGGTTTTGTTATTGTAAACAGTGCCTCAATGAACACACATGTGCATGTGTCTTTATAATAGAATGATTTATAATCCTTTGGGTATATACCTAGTAATGGGATTGCTGGGTCAAATTGTATTTCTATTTCTAAATCCTTGAGGAATTGCCACACTGTCTTCCACAATGGTTGAACTAATTTACATTCTCAACAACAGTGTAAAAGCGTTCCTATTTCTCCACATCCTCTCCAGCATCTGTCATCTCCAGATTTTTTAATGATTGCCATTCTAATTGGTGTGAGATGGTATCTCAATGTGGTTTTGGTATGCATTTCTCTAATGACCAGTGACAAAGAGCATTCTTTCATATGTGTGTTGGCCGCATAAATGTCTTCTTTGTCTGAGAGAGACTTTATTTTTTCTTTATTTAGGAAGCTGAGTTTGGCCATATATAAAATTCTTGGCTGGCATTTTTTTTTTCTTTAAGAAGGATAAAAATAGGCTTCCAATTTTATCTGGCTTTTAAGGTTTCTGTTGCAAAGTTTACTATAAATCTGATAGCATTTCCTTTATCAGTAATTTATTTCATTTCTCTTGCTGCCCTTAAGATTTTTTTTTTTCTTTTTAGCATTGACTTTGGATAGTCTGATGACCATATGCCTTGGTGATGATTATCTTATATAGCATCTCTCAAGTGTTCTCTGAATTTTTTGAATCTGGATATCCACCTCTAAAAAGATTAGGGACATTTTCCTAGATTATTCTTCTAAATTTGTTTTCCATATTGCTTATTTTTTCTTATTCTCTTTCAGTAATGCCTATAAGTCAAAGGTTTGGTCACTTTACATAATCTCATATTTTTTGAAGTCAATATTTATTTTTTTACATTCTTTTTTATTTATTTTATTCTGACTGGCCTTATTCAAAAGACCACTCTTCAATCTCTAAAATTCTTTCTTCTGCTTGGTCTAGTCTATTGTTAAAGCTTCAAACTATATTTTGAAAATCACTTAGTGAATTTGTCAATTCCAGCTCTATTTTTTAAATATAGCTAATCTGTCTTTCATATCCTAAATTGTTTTTATGTTTTTGTGTGTGCTGGTTTTCAACTTTCTCTTGCATCTCAATGAGTTTCCTTGCTGTCCATAATTTTATTGATTTATTTGTCATTTCAGACTTTTCATTTTGATGAAGAGTCATTGCTAGAGAGCTAGTGTAATCCTTGGGAGGTGTCAGTATACTGTTTTTTGTACTGCTGGAGTTCCTGCACTAATTCCATCTCGTCTGGTATTTGAATGGGACTTTTATATTTTTAAATTCTTATTTTCCATGAGGATATGACTGTAGTGTATGTTTGTTATGAATGTTTATCTTTATTTCTAGGTTGTTTGAGAAGGCCAAGTATTTGTATGGGTTCCTTGGTCATGGTTGTTTTTTTGTTTGGTGTTTTCATTGATACTACTTGTTTTCACAATATGTTGGATGCATTAACCAACAACTATCTCCTGCAGGGCTGAGCATATGCAGGTATAAGGTTGCTTATCCACTGCACTAGCACTATGCCCTTCTGGAAGCAGGTTTTTTATTTGGTTGTGCAGTTCAAGGTTCAGTTCAGTAGGTGGCAATTAATAGTAAGAGCTTGCTTGCCCTCAGGTAGGCAATGATGGGTAGAAGCATCTGCTCTCATAGGACCAGTAGTGGCAGGAGATTTTGTTGGGGTGCTCTAAGGTATTCTGGACTGGACTTGGGGAGTACAACACCTCCTCATTGTGTGAAGATGAATGTGATCCACTTCCTTTTCACACTCCTGTCACAGGGCTCAGGACTTTCAGTCTATACAGACTTTGTCCTTTGGCTCCACGCCACAGTGTGGCTATGGACTACAAATACACCCCTCTAGAGGCTATCACCCAAATGGCTCAGGTCAGAGGCTTTTCCCCGAGTCCAGAACTGACTACTCTGTGGCTTGTTTGCCTCTGTTGCTGGGATGCTCTGTGTAGGAAGCAGGAATTGAGCCCCACCTTTCATGCAAGAACTAGCTGCACAGGCTCACTTTCAATTGTCATAGAAGTGCCCCAGAAGGTCTGGAATGACTTTCTCCCAGTGCATACAGCTACCCCCAGTGAGAACAGTGTCTGCTGTGTCTGCAACAGTGAACAAGGAAAGCAGGAGATGACCCCCTCTCCATGTCTTTGTAAGTTGCTTTCTGAAACTCATTTATGTTTTATTTTTCATAGTAATAGTTATAATTACTTGCATTCATAGGTATTTAAGTATTTTTCTTTCATAATAATCTGTTTTACAGCTGTGTCAACAATTCATAAAACACTATTATAGTAATAGGAAACTAAAAAATAAGTTAATCTCTTGTTATCATTTGCTTCAAAGATATTACTAAAAATTTACTAAGAAAGATAAATGAATTTAGTAAATAGCTTCACAAATTTCTATTTAGTAGTTTGCAATACTTATCACTGCTTCTCAATCACCTTAAAATCTGTGACAGTTAAAACAATATACACCTGAACTAGTTAATACTTTTAAATGTTCTGCCTTAATTCATTATCTTCATACATATATATATATATATATATATATATATATATATATATATATAATTGAATTTAACTTATACTGAGATTACTTTTACTATGTTTGGTTACTGCTATCTCTTCAGTGCCTCCCTTTACCCTGTATCTTTTCCAGATTAAATATACTTATAGTATTTTATTTCCAGGGCAAGAATTTAAGTTTTAAAATTTCAAGAATTTTTAAAATTTTCTCACACCAATGATTCTGTGTTTAAGTATTGTGTTATGCAGTGTTAATTTTCATCTTTTTCCTTGCAATGTGTTTTAATCTGCTTTGAAGGTAAACTTGAAAGCACCAAAATTATTGATATTTCATGTCTTCCATGACACTCCTACATTGATTGTCAAGGTCAAGGTGTTGAAATTTCTACTATGTAATTTTTTTCCTCTACACTCATAGAAAGGCTCATGGTTAACTTCTGAAGCATCTTATTAAAACAGATTTCTTGTATCTAGGCCCTCAAACTTAACCCTTTTTTCCAATATTTAGAAAAGGCTTTTTGAGTTAACACAGGTCTTTCTTGCCTCAAATTTCCTTTAAAATTGTGATGCAAATGTAATTATCTGTAGTGAATCTCCCTAACCTTTTCTATATTGAAAGCATTATGCAAGCATTATATTAATTTAAACAATCCTTTTAGATAGCAATTTTATGAGTCAATATTTATTTTCAAGAGAATCTTTGGCAAACTATGATTTTGGAGAAAATATTAAGGTTAACATTTTAGTTTCTAAAAATGCTTTTATTTGTACTATGAAGCAGAAAATGTATGTAAATTATTAAAAATAAAAAACTGTAGTTATTATTTTTTAAAATAACAAGAGTGCTCAAAAATGTAAATATCATATTTTATTATATAATATTATCATTGATAAAAGATTAATATACTAATATAAATGTTATTACCCATTAATACTTATATTAAATAATATTTTGAGTGGCTACTATAATTTTATATCTGTTTTCTCATTTAATCCACCCAAATATTATGACAAGTAGTTACTATAGTTATCAGCAATTCATAGATGAAGAAATCAGGATGTAAGCATGTTGTTCAGATGACACCTAATGAGTAATGAGGCTGAAATTTGAATCTTTATTCATATTATTCTTAAGCCTAGTCTCTTAAATACTTATAATTAATATATGATATACTCTTTGAGTTGGCCATCTAGTATATACCAGAATGTAAAATTACAGAAAGTTTTAAGTTTTGTGTTAATGTCAGTTTTAATCCACATAAAATGTGTTTAATATTTGATTTAAACTTTCATTAGGTTTATAATCCAATTTGGAACAATGAATTCCATGGTAAATATTTAAATACATTTTGCATGTTCTATCCACTTATTTATAAGAGCATGAATCTTTGCTGAGTTATGCAAGGCAGAAAATTACAATTCTTCCTATATTTAAGCCCTTCCCTTAAGTTCCATCTCCAAATGGTCCTTCCCTTTTTTTTCTAACTTACAAACCTGTTAATTCTGCTTTATCCATTCTAATACTAATGCCACCAACTCATCTCATTAGGTCTTGACTGGATACATGCATATGTTTTTACTGGTTTCCTCTGCCCATAATTTATTGTCACTCCAATGTAGCCCTGCCAACCCAACCCCTGCTGCTTGAATTTTCTTTTTAAAAAGGAAATCTCTAGTTTTTATTCTTTCTTGAAAAGCTACAGCCATATTGAGCTCTGGTGACTAAAGCCCCACCTACCACTACTTGACTGTTGTAGTCCCTAAAGCCCACCAAATTGCAGAATACTTGCTGGTTCTCAAACCTCTAGATTACTTCGCAATTTGGAATTTTGCATATATCCTTTGCCTGAAATGTCCTTAGCATCTATTACTCTTTGAGACTTAGTTTCAATATCAAGCAATGAAGCCTTTCTAAAATACCTAGGAAAATCAATAATCCAGTTTTTCATGCCACCTTTGTACACACAGGTTTCTGTTGTTACCTTTTTCAAATTATTTCACTATTATTTCTCTGTGCATTCATTCATTATTTCAACAAATATTTATTGGGTATCTAATATGTGTATAGCCCTGTGCTAAGCACTGAAGTTATACTTTGCTGTGGCTCCCTGGTTAAACTCCACAGGGAAAAGATTGATACAAACATTTTCTGTGAAGGACACATAAATAAATAGTTTGAGGGTATATCATGCATATGACTGTTAGGAAGAAGGTATAAACAAATGTCTATTGAATGAATGAATACCTTAAATATTAGTTTGTAAGAGATACAGTTTTAGTATTTGTTACAATAGTTAGAAAAGGCTTTCATGAATATGGAATGAAAGCTTAGACTACACTATTTTACAAAGTGCCTTTAAAAATAACTACTAAAATAATCTAGTAATACTTTTAGAGTCATTTAGAAAAGAGTAAAATAATCTCAGCCTAGCTAATAAGATATTCTAATTAAACTGTTGTGATGTGGTAGGACTCTTGATTATGGTGAGAATGGGTCAGAATGAATGAATCAACACATTTGTATAAAGAATAATATCTAGAAATGATGACAATATATATTTGAAAGAAAATAATATTTAAAATGTCTTCAAATTCTCTAGTTTGTTATATTCATAGGAAAATAGAATGTGAAAATGAAATATTTTAAGATGATATCTAATTTATTTCAAGAATTCGAGATAAACTGGGACTGCCCTTCCCAGTTAATATGTGAGATGACCAATTTAGGAGGGAGATCAGGCTGGAAATGTGAATGTACTGAACACCATGATAGTCATGTTGCTTAATGACTTAAGAATAGATAGTAAGAGAGGTTCCTCTATCATACCCCTGCATCCTCTGGAAATATATATGCTACATTAAAATTTATATTTCTATTTCCATATGCTTTGTATGACCAATGGCAGAAACTGTGAAGAATCCTAGGAGAAAAATGGTCTCCATTTGCTTCATGCTAATTGCAAAGCCCATGCATGAAGGAAAACATTATTACTTATAATTCTAACTGACCATCACCTGCATGAGTCCCTGTGACACTTCCTAAATCGATCCAAGTGCTAACTGAAGTTTGAATTTATTATTTTCAAGTCTGATTTAAAAGCTCTTCTTTTTAAACTTGACACTGTATACTGTGGCTTAAATATTTAAGCAAGGCTCTTTCAAAGATTGAGGAAGAAACACTTATACATCAAAAGGATCTAATGTTTAATTCAGTGAGGTAAACTTTCTCAAACTCTGAAGCTTATGTGAAGCTGTTTAGAATTTTTTCAAGGGTCTTTTATCTCTAAATCAAAATAGAAATTAAAAAAAAAATTATAGTAATTCTTCAAAACAGAAAATCTTCTGTCAGAGTTCTTTGGTTTCTACCTAAAAGAAATAGTTACATAGCAATTGTTTATTTATTTCTACATGAATCCAACATGTTCAAATTCTGAAAGATTTAGACAAGTTTACTCCAGTCATACATAAAGGTTTATAAAACTTATTATTCAAGCCACCTAAAATTCTTGCTAAAAAAGTAAAACAAAGAAGAAAAATAGTTTGAAAACTCTAGAATATATTTTGTAGATTGTGACTCTTCACTGATGAACAGATATGTAATCACCCACAAATCCAAAAAAAAAAAAATAAAAGATTTTCCTTGAGAGAGTTTATAGAATTTGCTAATTTTCTCTTTTTTGTCTTATTTAATGTTAGTTGTCAAAGCCAAGTCCTCCCAGGTCCTTACTAATTAATCTCAACAATTTGTTTCTGAAATTTTTAAAACATAGAAATATTAGAAGAATCTCCATTGGAGTGATTCAAGAGAGTTCTAAAACATAGGGATTGTCAAAAACATTTAGACAGAAATTCTACAGTTAATAGTAATAAAATGATGGCAGTCACTGTGATGATATGATAATTGTGATGATTAGACTGCTAGTTTCGAATCCTGGATGAATCTCTTACACTAGCTTGATGGCTTTTAGCAAGTGATATAGCCTTTGAAATACTCAGCTGGTTTCTAAAACCACATACTGTGGATATAAGGTTTAAATAAGATAATCCATATAAATAATGTAATATTATGTCTTGCACATACCAAACACATGCTAGAATGTTTCCTATGCTTTCTTAAGCCTCTGCCCCTTTGTCCTTGAAAATCTTAATCTCTTTTGTTTATCAAGTTTGTGTGCCTGTGATGATAAAGTTGTCTAGAGTATTGTTACTGCTTTTAGCATGGCTTTTTTCACCTTTCCTTCAATAAATGCTGGCTCATTTTGAACACCCAATCAAAAGGAATCCCCTCATAATCTAGACTGCTTATTATGATTTTAATAGCCTATATATTTTTATTACTTATCACAATTTATTTTTTGAGCATTTCAGGAAAAGTTATTTAAACGATGTCTAGAGTATAGTTAATACTTTAAATTATTTGTAATTTTAAAACCTTTTCTATTTACTTTTCCCACAGTTTTTAAGTTCTTGAGAGTTGGACACTTGTTCATTTTTTTCACCATTGTATCATGAAAGCCTAAACAAAGCCTATACCTTAGAAGAGCTCAGTATTTGTTAAATAAGCAAATTATTAAATGAATGCGTATTTATAAATTATGTCATTTCCCCACAACATCAGTGTAAGCAAAACATATTGTATAAATTAGAAGTGAAAGTTATATGAATTATAGTAACTAATTACATTTAAGGGCTGTGCTGCAGTATAAGAGACCCATGTGAATGAGATATAGTGATTAGTATCCTTTTATATGGTGTTACTGTCTACTGTCAGCAGTAACACATTAATTTTTAGAACTAGTTTTTTGAGTCTACACATTGGTATGGGTTATATTTAGGTACTGTAACATATATACACAAACACACACACACAGAGAGAGAGAGAGAGAGAGAGAGATAGAACATAAAAATTTTTCTCCAGAACATAAAAATTTGTGGGAAAAGTAAATAAGAAACTTTTCTAAAAATTAAAAATAACCTAAAACATTAAGTTCTAGGCACAGTTTAAATAACTTGCACTGAAATGTTCAACAAATAAACTGAAAAATATATAGATAATAAAATAATAAGCAGTCTAGATTGTGAGGGGATTAAGTTAGATTGGGTGTTCAGAATAGATCCTAAAATGAAGCAGCACTTATTTTTTTATTATATTATTTATTTATTTATTTTATCAGTGTAGTATTGAGGATGAAATTATTACATGACAATGTTTTCCAAAATACTGATTACTCAAGGACATATATTGGCAATTCTCTTGGCAGCAAATTCATGGATAAAATAGTTTCATTTATAAATGATATGGGAAAAATAAAAATGTTAGTGTATTTTTATTTGTTTTATTTGTTTTATTTATTTATTTATTTGGAGATGAAGTCTCACTCTGTTGCCCATGCTGGAGTGCAGTGGCGCAATCATGACTCACCACAACCTTTGCCTCCTGGGTTCAAGTGATTCTCCTGCCTCAGTCTCCCAAGTAGCTGGGATTAAGGTTAGGCACCTCCATACCCAGCTAATTTTTTGTATTTTAGTAGATACAGGGTTTTACCGTGTTGCCGAGGCTAGTCTCAAACTCCTGATCTCAGGCAATCCACGTGCCTCAGCCTCCCAAAGTGATAGGAATACAGGCATGAGCCACCACGCCCAGCCTGTTAGTATATTTTTAATAAGTTTATAGTCTGTAAACACTTCAGTATGAACCTATTGGACATAAGACATAACCTAGCAGTCTAACACATATCCTAGTATAATTATTTCACAAGCTCTATGTTATGTCCTACTATTTGAATACACTGTATGGAATTAAGTGGACAGAAATTTTTTTGTTTTTTTATTTTGTCTTGTTTTTGAGACAGGGTCTCACTGTTGCCCAGGGTGAAGTTCAGTGGCATGTTCTCTGCCCACTACAACCTCCATCTTCTGGGTTCAAGCGATTCTCCTTCCTCAACCTCCCAAGTAACTGGGACTACGGACATGTGCCACCATGTCTGGCTAATTTTTGTATTTTTATTTATTTAATAGAGACAGGGTTTCCCCATGTGCCCAGGTTGGTCTTGAACTCCTGGGATCCACCTGCCTTGTCTTCCCAAAGTGCTGGAACATGTTTGTTTGGCTTTGTTTTTGTTTTCCTTAGTGAGGACTTAGAAGATAAACTCTTACTACAATATGGCTTTACATTCTGAGTTCTAATTTTCTGTTGTTCACTTGCTAGGAAATTGAGAACAAATACATAATTATATATGTATAATTGCACTTTAGGTTCAGGGGTACATGTGCAGAACATGCAGGATTGTTGCATAGGTACATACATGGCAATGTGGTTTGCTGCCTCCATCCCCCCATCACCTATATCTGGCATTTCTCCCCATGTTATCCCTCCCCAAGCTCCCTATCCCCTGCTATCCCTCCCCATACCCCCGCAACAGACCCCAGTGTGTGATGCTTCCCTCCCTGTGTCCATGAGTTCTCATTGTTCAACACCCACCTATGAGTGAGAACATAAAACAGATTTACAAGAAACAAACAAACCCCTTCAAAAGTGGGTGAATGACATGAACAGACACTTTTCAAAAGAAGACATACATGAAGCCAGCAAACATATGAAAAAATGCATATCATCTCTGGTCATTAGAGAAATGCACATCAAATCCACATTGAGATACCATCTCACTCCAGTTAGAATGGCAATCATTAAAATATCTGGAGGCAACAGATGCTGGAGAGGATGTGGAGAACTAGGAACACTTTTACACTGTTGGTGGGAGTGCATGATAGTTCACCCATTGTGGAAGACAGTGTGGCAATTCCTCAAGGACCTAGAAATAGAAATTCCATTTCACCCAGCAATCCCATTACTGGGTATATATCCAAAGCATTATAAATCATTCTATTATAAAGATACATGCACACATATGTTCACTGCAGCAAGTTTCATTTAGGCAAGATGAGTAAATTCTGGAGATAATATACACCATGGTGACCATAGTTAGCAGTACTGTGTTGTATACTTAAAATTTGCTAAGAGGGAAAATCTTAAATGTTCTTCTTAAAAAAGAAAGAAAAGAAGGAAAGAAGAAGGAAGGCAGGAAGAAAAATGGTACTATATGAGGTATTGGATACCTTAATTAGCTTGATTGTAGTGATCATTTTACAATGTGTACATACATGAAAATATCAAGCTATATACCTTACATATATACACTTCTTATTTGTCAAATATATCTATACAATGTTGAAAACTGAATTTATATTAATGTTTACTTTTGGCTCAAATGATAATAGAGCAAAAATGAGGAAAAACATTATTTCCCCTAAATTTTTTTTTCTTTTTTCTTTTGAGACAGTCTCGCTCTGTCACCCAGGCTGAAGTGTAGTGGTGCGATCTTGGCTCACTTAACTTCTGCCTCCTAAATTCAAGCAATTCTCCTACCTCAGCCTCCTGAGTAGGTGGGACTACAGGCACACGCCACCATGACTGGCTAACTTTTGTATTTTTGGGGGATGGGGTTTCACCATGTTGGCCAGGCTGGTCTTGAACTCCTGACCTCATGATCCACCCACCTTGGCCTCCCAAAGTGCTGGGATTACAGGCATGAGCCACTGTGCCCAGCCTCCCCTAAGTTTTAAAAATAAGAACTTTCATATTTTCCTGATTGTGAAATAAATATATATGAAAGTACAAATATATGAAGCATTGTTTTATTACTACCTACAGATGAACAATGCTGAAATATTAATGTATTTCTTGGAGGCCTATTCTGTCTCTCTCTTTCTCTCTTCTCTCTCCCTCTCTGTCTCTCTCTGTGTCTTTCCCTTTCTCTCTCTTTCTATCTCTCTCTCTCTCTCTCTCTCTCTCTCTCTCTCTCTCTCTCACACACACACACACACACACACACACACACACCCTTCCCTTTCATTTTTCCCTCTGTCTCCCTTTCCTTTCCAGCTTTATCCATGTCCCTGCAAAGGACATGAACCCATTCTTTTTTTGGCTGCATAGTATTCCATGGTGTATATGTGCCACAGTTTCTTTATCCTGTCTATAATTGATGGGCATTTGGGTTGCTTCCAAGTCTTTGCTCTTGTGAACAGTGCCACAATAAACATATGTGTGCATATGTCTTTATAATAGAATGATTTATAATCCTTTGGGTATATACCCAGTAATGGTATTGCTGGGTCAAATGGTATTTCTATTTCTAGATCCTTGAGGAATCTCACACTGTCTTCCACAGTGGTTGAACTAATTTACACTCCCACCAACAGTGTAAAAGTGTTCCTATTTGTCCACATCCTCTCCAGCATCTGTTATCTCCTGACTTTTTTAATGATTGTCATTCTAACTGGCATGAGGTTGTATCTCAATGTGGTTTTGATTTGCATATCTTTAATGAACAGTGATAATGAGCTTTTTTTATATGTTTGTTGGCTGCATAAATGTCTTCTTTGGAGAAGTACCTGTTCATATTCTTTGCCCACTTTTTAATGGGGTTGTTTTTTTCTTGTAAATTTGTTTAAGTTCTTTGTAGATTCTGAATATTAGCCCTTTGTCAGATGGATAGATTGCAATTTTTTTTTTCCTATTCTGCTGGTTGCTTTTTCAATCTATTGATAGTTTCTTTTGCTGTGTAGGAGCTCTTTAATTAGATCCCATTTGTCTATTTGGGCTTTTGTTCTTTTAATATCTTGCTGCAGTGATTACATTTGTGTAATAATATGTTCACCTTTGTGTTTATAAAAAATACATTTCTAGAAGTGGAAGCAAAATTTGAACACATTTAAAATTTTTGATACATTCAACCAAAAATCCTTCCATAAATATAATTTGCTAACATAAAATTCCATCAGTATCTATGAGAGTGATTCTTTATATTCTTGCCAACATTAGATATTAACAGTGCCATAGTTTAATGATATTTGCAAATATAATAACTGTTATAGGTTGTATTATGCCGCTTCAAAATTCATATATTAGAGTCCTCAACTCCAGTACCTCAAAATGTGACCTTGCTTGAAGATAGGTTTGTTGCAGATGTAATTAGTTAGGTTAAGATGATGTTTTAGTGTGCATATCCTTTGATACATATTATTTTAATAAACTCTATTCTTGGTCTTAATAATCATTACAGTCTCTTGGTTTATATACAAAGTTGTTGAACTTTCTATGATAAAAGATTATTGTATTTAAATTTTTTACTTTTAAATATCAATACATAGCACTTTTATTCAGCTAATGCTTGCCATAATTGTAAGTATTCATGCTTCCATTCTCCTCTGTGCATTAGCTCCATGGTGGTAGCAACTGGATCTCTCTTGTTCAGCATTATATTTGCAGTGTATAACATATTGCCTGGCATACAATAAATGCTCAAGGAAATTTTTGAATGTATAATTTATTAAGAAAGAAACTATTTAATCTATTAGGTACACCAACAAACCTTAGAGCAAGTTTTATGAATGAAGTTCAGGTATTATTCCACTTATTTTATGGATTGTAGAATGGAAAGAAAGTCTATTGTATATCAAATGCCTAGTTAAGAATATAAATGTCAATCACGCTTGATAATATTCTTAGTTTTTGAGCAAATAGAAAGGAAATGAATCTTTTACTTTATATAGTATTAACTTCTATTGTAAAATATAAAATGCTATGAAATAAGAAATATAAAGTATAAATATGTCGTTATTTTTAATTAAATATTATCAGTTTATCTTCTGCATTTGCCTCTATTACCATATACTAAGGTAATATAAGAAAGTATGTTTCAAAGCAGTGACATTGGTATATATTTCCTCTGGCACAAATAACAGGCCTTTCAAGATTAGCATTCACTCATTCCACAGTGTTGAGTTCAGCACCATGCCTACCACAGTATTCAATATCACAAGCTAATGGCAAGAGACTACTGGGAAGTAATATGAAGATCAGATGAAATCACTTAAGAGTGTGACAAAGTGTACCATATTTTGCAATTTCCCTTAGCTCATGAAAATACCAGGAATTTGAAGTCAGAATGAGATTAACAGACTTTTAGTTTTGTCAGTGCTTGGAATATAAATTAAGAGCAGGGTGCATATGAGGCAGAGGACTTGTCTATCAAAATAATTATTTCGGAATGACTGCAAATGCATCATTAGGAAAATAGCAATGCTAATGACTCTACCATCTAAGGCTTTCTTTTCAAACCAAAGAAACACTGCTTTCAATATTTACAGCAGGCTATCATCCCCTTTTAATTTCAAAATCATCTAGCAGAAGACTTCTTAGGCATAGAAAAATTTTCAGAAGGACTCTCCAAGAGGAGTAATATTTTTGCTGAAGGAATGACACCTGTTTGTCTAATTTCTGTTTTTCACATTTATATTTTGTTATAGAAATAACATTTTTGGAATGATTTGGTGACAAGGAGCAGGCATATTATGAAGAAAAGATACCCAATTCCAAGTTTTAATGGATAATTGAAGGGCTAATTATTCTAGAGAATAGGTAATGTTTATTACCTACAGATGGCTGGTTACAACTCATTTTGCAAGGCGTTCATTCTTAATTGTGGCAGGATTTGTCCTGCTGTGTATCTGTCAAATGATTTAAAACAATGCCAGAAAGGTTTTTCTTTTGTTTCAGTCAAGGGATCAAAAATGACTCAAAAATGTTTTCAGAGCAATGTGATTTGACTCCAACCCAATATATCCCAATTATGTTAGAATGAAAAAAAATATATAAAATAATTATGTTCACCTACTTAAAGTAAGCTGTTATCTATATAATGGCACAATATATTTAAAGAAGAAACAGATGTAAGCAACATTTCTTAACGGTAACAACATGCTAGTTGGCTAGATATAAAAGCAAATTGTACTTTTGGAATCTTATTCTTTTTAATATTGTGGGGAATAATTGTTGCAATTATGACTATTCAGAGTAATCACCATTTTATTGATTTATTGTTTTGCTTCTTATTTTGTATGGACTTGAGATAAGCAAGTGGAACATTTAACAGTAATCTAGTTTTAAGCCATATGTAAAAATAATTAAAAGTATAGGCTATAGAAATTTCAGAACTTACAGCACGAGTTATAAGAAATGGAATACAAAAGAGGTGAAACTGTTAATTTCCCTAACTATCCTGGGCTTGCTGTCATTAATACCTTCCCAGAAATATACTGGAATGATGGCTGCAGTAAATGCCCTGTGAAAAGTAGTAATTCAGGAGGAGGTGATAAGTAAGAGTAGGATAGAATAGATGTATAACAACAGTTTACTTTACCTTTCCCCTATATGATATTACAGTTCCAAATGAACTTAAATAAATATACTTCGTAAAATCATCAAATAAGATGGAAGAAAAAAAGCCACACTTTGTCTGCTGACACGATGCACAATGATTCTCCAGTGCTGATGCTTATAAGTAATTGTGGCATTTTATTGAATGATTAGTTTTTAAAACTCTGTAGAAAAATATCTAACAGTTTTTATGTCCTTCACATTCTCCAAATTCAGCACTGTACTTTGTTTCATGTGTTTTCGATATTTCCTTCCCCTGACTCACAAATCAGAAGAGTGAAAGCATGTCTTTGTCTAGTACTGTCAAGTACACAATGTGACAGGATTTTCTTTTATGAAAAGGGAAAATGTTGAGTGAAAGTTAAATTCATTTCTTGAAAAGTCAAAGCAATTTGGTGTAAATCAACCTATCATGTTTTGTGGTGCAATCACTCGTATTCTTTTTTGGACCTCTGCTTACTTCCCTCAGTCAGCAATGTTATCATTTTGACACATGAGGTCTATATCCATGCATTTAGTGAGGTCTTTAAAACAGCTTTGACTAAGGATGTTAGTGATTTATGAGGCCTTACTGAGATTTTGGGAGAAATTCCCCAAAGAATACTCATTGAAAGTCAATTGCTTCTTCAGTAAATATAAACATGGTGTGTATGTTCTGATGAAAGATAAAAGCTAATAGGAATACACTGGTTAAGGTTACTGAGACCCTTCTGAAGGTATAGGTCAAAATAACTCTGATGGATGTCAATCACTGCTATAGTTCTGAGTAAGTAATGGGCAGTGCCTACTGATATACCTTTGTAACTTTATCTTCTTATGGTTTTCAGATTTTTGTCAAAATGGAAGGGATTCTTATTATATATCAAATGCTGTGGAAGAGGAAATGTTTGCTTGAGAGTATATGGAAAGATGGCACCAATTAATATTTTTCCTTGCAAAGCGTACAGTCTTTATCATTTTCAATATTGGGTAGAAATAATTCTCATGATAAATGAGCATATGCTAGTGTTTTTTAAAAAACGCCACTTAATTCTAAGTTCTCTAAGTTGTTACTTCAGTGTGATGAATATTGCCATTATTTTTATTTATGGTATTTGTCTGAGAACATATTTATGGTATTTTTATTTATGGTATTTGTCTGCGAACATATCAGGTTGAACATACAGAACAATTGCAAGTCTTATTTTGAGGTAAACCTCCTTTTCTTCAATAACCACTCCTTTATCTTTTACATATTATTAGTACATTGTGAGAAACCTGTTTTTTGACTTGTAGTCATTAGAATCTTAGTAAATCCTAAGCAATGTTTTCAAGTTCTACTGATTCTATTTATAACAACAAAATTCCAAAAGTATATTCAACTTCTTTAATGTAAACCGAAAAACTCCATATGACATATGGCTATTCAAAAATATCATTTTAATCAATTAGTAGATGTAGAAGTCTCTTACCCAGTGTTATTAATAAGACGATTACTGCTTTAAATAAAATTATGAGTTATATAAAATCATAGCCACAAACTTCTAAAACTCCTTTATAATTAATTATATGGCTGATTAAGAAAATTACAAATTGATTCTAAAGTTCTTTCTTCAATACATTGCATGTGCAATATAAGAACTAGTAGGGATATAGAAGATAAATCCATATTAGACAATAAGTAGTGATATAACTGTACTCTTCATTAACATAGGACCACAATATATAAATTTAAAATATTGTATATGTAAGGAGAAATTGGTAGAAATACAAAATAAAGAACTTTAACAAATGCTAATAGGTCAATTACAGATCAACTGTATTCATAATAATAGTAATGATAACCAAAAACTGTAATAAATGGAACTTGAAATTGGATAAAAACTATCATAAAAGTAGAAAATAAGCATCCATTTTGCACCTTAGAACAAGTATAAACTTGAGTAATAAATTTTGCCTATAATAAAATTTCAAATCATGATATAAAACAGAAACTGGACTGCTTTCACATAATAATCCTAGAGAAGGATTATATTCAAAGCCTAAACAATAACAAACAGAACATTAGCTATTTTGAGATGAAAATTAAGGGCAATATATGAAATCTGATATGGATAGAGAAAAAAGATAATTTTTTAGTGTAAATTAAGGTAGTACAAAAGACAGGATTTATTCTTCCACTCCAAACAACCAAGAAACAAGGCAAAATATATTAAGCAATGGCTTTCAAGACACTGGATATTAGGCAACAAAGGTCAATGATATCTGAAAACTTAGAAACAAATGCTCCATATTACTTCATTGAATGAATTTTTAGGCCAGAGAGAAGGGAGGTGGAACTCAACTGAAGCCCAGGGATTTGCCAAATTGAGGAGAAATAAACTGACAATTCAAGAAATCAAAGTGTCTGGAGTCTTTACATGACAGAATACCAGAGAGCACAATGCTACATGTAGAAAAAACTTAGGAAATGTGCAGGGTCTTCTTAAGTATTCAGTGAAATATTAAAAAGCCCATAAATAAGAGGAAAGTGTCTGAAGCCAAGTAAAATCTCCCTGAAAGAATTAGAGGAAACTGTGTCTGACACTCATGCAGCATAAAGAATTAAATATATTAACTATTTGCATCAAAATTCATAGAGAGGCATTGGGTAGAAAACAAAGATATTCCCCAATAATTAATAAAAATTAGTCAGAGACTAAATTCTATTCAGGTGTCTCCTAAAAAAATTATTAAAAGCAAGGTCCTAGAGAATCAAAGTTTACCAAGTAACTTAACTATAACGATGTTCAGGAATAGGAACACCAAAATATCAATCGTCCAAAAAGATAAAATTTCCAATGTCAGTCTTCTACTCAAAACATAACTAGCATTTGAAGAAACATGAAAATAAACTCATAATCCAGCAAACAATGAAACTTACAAAGAGGAGGCACAGGAACCTGAAGATAGTACTGAACCCTCCATATATGTCTTTTCTTATACATATATAGCTGTAATCAAATTTAATTTAATTCAAATTAAGTTAATCTAGCGAAATATATTACTGACAGTCAGAACACATTTTCTTTTAATATCTTTCAGTTATAAATTTTGTCTTAATTAACAACTATGACACACTGTGCTATAACTTTTAAAGTTTGAAGTATGACAGCAAGACAGGCACAAATTTCTTTTTCCCAGTTTCACATATTGAAGATTAGCCTTACTGTAGATCTTAGTAACCTTAACATATGCATTTTTTTCTTTCCTTATTAAGAACTTTCACCTTTTCACGTCAAGGAAGCACTTTAAATGTTTCCTTTGCTCTATCCAAATTTCCCATCTCATACTCTCACACTTTGGGGATATTATTAAGTTCAATAAGCATTACTTGAACAGAAGCACCGTGATACCCTGACAGTCAACATGATAACCAAGACAGCTACTAAGCAGCTAATGGGTAGGTATCATAGGCAGCATGGATACACTGGACAAAGGGATGAATCATGTCCCAGGCAGGCCAGACCAGGACAGTGTGAGATTTCATCACACTACTCAGGATGGTATGCAATTTGAAATTTATGCATTCTTTCTGGATTTTTCCATTTAATATTTTAGACAGCAGTTGACCTTGGTAACTGAAACTACTATTAATATATTCCATATACTGAAAGTGTTAGGTAGAGACATGGAAGAAATAGAGTGACCCAAATCAAACTTTAGAATATGAAAATGAATGTATCTTAGAAAAATTACACTGGATGAGGATAGCATGAGATTAAAAGATTGCAGATGAAAATATTAGTGAGGTAGAAGACTAACAATGGAAAATAGTAAAACTGAAATATGGGGGCGGAGGGAGGAAAGCCAAAAAAGCATGAGTGGATCTAGGAAAATGTTAAGCAGACAAATACAGGAGTGATGGGAGTTCTCAAATAAGAGAGAAAGAGGGCAGAATAAGGGTACAGGATAAAGTATTGGTCAAATGATTTCAAATTTGGTAAAACTATGGACTGTCCCAAGAAGCTTAATTAATCCCAAAAAAAGAAAATGAAGAAAATTACTCTAGAGCACATTTTAATTACATTGCAGAATTATTCAACTAAATGAAGTTAAAATGAGAAAATATAAAACAGCATTCAGAAATAAAAATATGTATTAACATATTGAGAAAAAATATAAGCACCACAATAGATATACTACGGAAACAATCCAAACAAGTGGATGGCAAAGAAACATTTTTAAAGTAAAAGGGAGACAACTGCCAATCTAGAATTCTTAAGAAACAAAATCTCTTTAAAATTTTTAAGTTGATTACATTCTTGAACATAATAAAACTATAAAAAGTATTATCGACAGAGGTATACTGCAAGAAATGTTAGACAGTGCCCTTCAGGCTGAGGAAAACGAAATCAGTTGAAAGGTTTTAGATTTTTGTCAAATGCTGTTTCTATGGCTATTGAGATGATCATGTGATGGTTTTCTTATGTTCAGCTGATCTTGCATTCCTTGGATAACTTGATCGTGGTATATAATACATTTTTTAGGTTGTTTGATTTGATTTGCTAGTATTTCATAGACAACAGATGTGGCTAGCTATATTCATTAATATTAATGGTTTGCAGTTTTATCATTTTGTGATGATTTTGTTTGGTTTTGGTATGAAGGGAATATTGACTTCATTAAATGAAAAGTGAAGTGTTTCCTTCTCTTCTATTACTTGAGAAAGGTTGCAAAGTGTTGATGTTAATTCTGCTTTAAAAATTTTGTAGGATTCACCAGTCAACCTATATGTTTGGATATTTTGTGGGAAATTATTGTATTACTAAGTCATGCTCTTTGCTAGTTATGGATGTATTCTGATGCTTTTATCTTCTTGAGTCAGCTTTGGTAGTTTGTATCTTTCTAAAAATTTTGTCTCTTTCATCCACGTTATTGACATTACAATTTTTCATAGTATTTTATTGTAATAATTTTAATTCCTATACTTCAATAATAATGATCCCCTGTTTCCTCATTATAGTAATTTGAGACTTTACTTTTCTGTTATCTACCTGAGTAAAGGTATATAAATTGTATTGATTTTTTTTTCCCCAAGAACCACTGCAGTTTGTCATTTTTGCTTTGGTTTTCAATCTTTATTATTTCCTTCTGCTTGTTTTAGTTTGTTCTTTTTTTTTTTTTCTAATTTCTTAAAGTAAAAATTCAGGTTCATGATTTCAACTCTATCTTCTTTTATATTATAGGTATTGACAGCTATATGTTTTCCTCTAAGCACTGCTGTAGCTGTTTCTCCTAAGATTTGTTACAGTGTGTTTTCATTTTTATTCATCCCACAGCATTTTCTAATTTTCATTTGGATTTATTCCTTGACTCATTGCTTATCTAAGAGCACAATGTTTAATTTTCATATGTTTGTAAATTTACTTATGTCCTTTTGTTATTGATTTCTAACATTCCATTCCACTGTGATCAGAAAACATATTTTGTATGACTTTATTTTATTTTCCAGGTTTTCCTTTTAAGTTTTTCCCCTGCTCTGGTCAGTCTCTAGTTTTTCCCAGTTCTTATCTCTATTCCAGGTAGCTATGATATTAATACTTATTGTCTTTGGCACTTACTGCTTTTGATTTTGCCACTAACTGTTTTTGATACTCCTCCCCCAATTGGGAAAAAGATTGTTGTCACTGAGCAAGCTCTGGGTCAAGTCAAATGAAGACAAGCCTCTGTGAATTCAAGTATCTAGAGAACTTCCAAATTGTTCACTTAATAATTCTTCTGTGGGAATATTTGCTTTGGAAGAGTTCCAAACCCATTTTATTCCCCCTCATGGGTCCAAGACTGCTCATTTTTATCATGATTATTAAGCCAAAATACGAAGAAAAATATGAAACAAAATGTTCTTAATTGAAGATGGGCATTGTGGCTCACGCTGTAATCCCAGCACTTTGGGAGGTCATGGTGGGAGAAGTGCTTGAGTTCAGGAGATAGAGATCAGCCAGGAAACAAAGAAACCTCGTCTATATAGAAAACAAAAGATTAGCTTTGCATGGTGGCCTATGCTTTTGGTCCCAGCTACTAGGACAGCTGAGGTGGGAGGATTGCCTGAGCTCTGGAGATGAAGGCTGTAGTGAGCTGTGGTAAAACTATTACACTCCAGAGTTGGTGATAAAGTAAGACCGTATCTCAGAAGAACCAAAAATATTCTTAACTGTAAAAGAAAAAAGAAAAAGAAGAAGACGAAGAAGAAGAAAAAGAAAAGGAGAAAAACGGATTGTACCAATAGAAAACAAGCAACAATAGAATCAATTGAAATAGCTTAAACATATTAGTTGAAAGGCAGAGATTGTTAGATTGTATTTTTTAAAAGGCAACATTATACTGGGTCAAATGGTATTTCTAGTTCTAGATCCTTGAGAAATCACCACACTGTCTTCCACAATGGTCGAACTAATTTACACTCCCACCAAACACTGCATGTTCTCACTCATAAGTGGGTGTTGAATAATCTGAAGCTAGGTCTTATGTTTAAACCTTTAATCCATCTAGAGTTAATTTTTGTATAAGGTGTAAAAAAGGAGTCCGGTTGCCGCTTTCTGCACATGGCTAGCCAGTTTTCCCAACACCATTTATTAAACGGGGAATCCTTTCCCCATTGCTTGTTTTTGTCGGATTTGTCAAAGATCAGATAGTTGCAGATGTGTGGCATTACTTCCGAGGCCTCTGTTCTGTTCCATTGGTCTATACCTTTGTTTTAGTACCAGTACCATGCTGTTTTGATTACTGTAACCTTGTAGTATAGTTTGAAGTCAGGTAGTATGATGCCTCCAGTTTTTTTTCTTTTTGCTTAGGATTGTCTTGGTGATATGGGCTCTTTTTTGGCTCCATATGAAGTTTAAGGTGGTTTTCTTCAGTTCTGTGAAGAAGGTCAACGGTAGCTTGATGGGGATAGCATTGAATCTGTGCATTACTTTGGGCAGTATGGCCATTTTCACAATATTGATTTTTCCTAACCATGAGCATGGAATGTTTTTCCATCTGTTTTTGCCCTCTCTTATTTCCTTGAGCAGTGGTTTGTAGTTCTCCTTGAAGAGCTCCTTCACGTCCTTTTTTAGTTGTATTCCCAGTTATTTTATTCTCTTTGTAGTAATTTTGAGTGGGAGTTCACCCATGATTTGGCTCTCTCTTTGTCTGTTATTGGTGTTTGGGAATGCTTGTGATTTTTGCATATTGATTTTGTATCCTGAGACTTTACTGAAGTTGCTTATCATCTTAAGAAGCTTTTAGGTTGAGATGATGGGGTCTTCTAAATATACAATCATGTCTTCTCTAAATAGAGACAAGTTGATTTCCTCTTTTCCTACTTGAATACCCTTTATGTTTTTTTTTCTTGCCTGATTGCTCTGGCTAGAAATTCCAAATCTATGGTCAATAGGAATGGTAGGAGAGGGCTCCCTTGTCTAGTGCCAGTTTTCAAAGGGAATCCTACCAGTTTTTGCCCATTGAGTATGATATTTGCTGTGGGTTTGTTGTAAATCAAAATAGCTTTTATGATTTTGAGATACGTTCCATCAATACCTAGTTTATTGAGAGTTTTTAGCATAAAGTGCTGTTGAATTTTGTCAAAGGCCTTCTCTGCATCCATTGAGATAATCGTGTGGTTTTTGTCTTTGGTTCTGTTTATGTGATGGATTCCTTTTATAGATTTGTGTATGTTGAGCCAGCCTTGCATCCCTGGGATGAAGCCTACTTGATCATGATGGATAAGCTTTTTGATGTGCTGTTGCATTCAGTTTGCCAATATTTTACTCAAAACAACACAACTACATGGAAACTGAGCAACCTGCTCTTGAATGACTACTGGATAAATAATGAAATGAAGGCAGAAATAAAGATGTTCTTTGAAACCAATGAGAATGAAGACACAACATACCACAATCTCTGGGACACATTTAAAGCAGTGTCTAGAGGGATATTTATAGCCCTAATTGTCCACATGAGAAGTGAGGAAAGATCTAAAATCAACTTTATCATCATAATGAAAAGAAATGGAGTAAGATCAAACAAATTCAAAATTAGCAGAAGACAAGAAATAACTAAGATCAGAGGAGAACTGAAGGAGATAGAGGCACAAAAACCTCTTCAAAAAAATTAATAAATCCAGAAGCTGGTTTTTGAAAAGATCAACAAAATTGGTAGATCACTAGTCAGACTAATAAAAAAGAAAAGAGAGAAGAATAGAATAGATGCAATATAAAATGATAAAGGTGATATCACCACCAATTCCACAGAAATACAAATACCATCAGAGATTCCTAAAAAGAACTCAATGCACATAAACCAGTAAGTCTAGAAGAAATTGATAAATTCCTGGACACTTACACCCTCCTAAGTCTAAACTAGGAATAAGTTGAATCCCTGAATAGACCAATAACAAGGTCTGAAGTTGAGGCAGCAATTAATAGCCTACAAACCAAAAAAAGTCCAGATCCAGATCAGGTTCACAGCTGAATTCTACCAGACATGCAAAGAGGAGCTTGTACCATTCCTTCTGAAACTGTTCCAAACAATACAAAAAGACAGAATCCCCCCTAACTCATTTAATGAGACCAACATCTTCCTGATACCAAAACCAGGCTGAGACACAAATAAAAAAGAACATTTCAGGCCAATATCCATGATGAACATCGATGCAAAAGTCTTCAATGTATTTTTATATTAAAAGAAGAAAAGTCTTACATTAATAAACTCTGAAACTAGTAAAAAAAATTTATTCCAAAGTTAGCAAAAGAAAAGCAATGATAAATAAGATCAGAAGTCAATGAAATAGATACTCAGAAAAGCAATAAAGTTAGAAATCCTTATTCTTTGAAAAGATCAACAAAATGGAAAAATTTCTAGCCAAGTTTATCATAAAATACAGAAAACATAAACTAGCAGTATCAGGAATCAAAGACTTGACATCACTGCAGATTCTTCAGGCATTTAAAGACTAAGTAGGGAACACAGGAGAAATGGCTTAACTTTAATTATTGCTTAAAAGTATGATTAAAATGAAAGTAAGATATGCTAAAGACTAAATATCAATATTAATATGACTGTTGATCTAAGATTCTTCATAAATAAGAAAACCAACATAGAAAAATCAACAGTGTTTCTTTACAAGAGTGATAACCAATTTAAAAGACAGAAAAATAATTTAAAATGTTATTAATAATACCACAGTTATAACAAAACTTATGACTTTTACTTGTTCCAAAATAAATCTAACAATGTTGTGTTAAATCTGTACAGAGAAGTATAAGCCTTTATTGAAGAAACAGAAAGAATACCTAAGCCAATATACTATTCAATCTAGCATATAGAAAGCCTCTATATAATCAAAAGGACAATTCATTGCAAACTAATTTCAGAATTAAATAAAATTCCCAATGAAAGGTTTTAACATGAATGCACAAATTCATCTTTAAAATTATATGGAGTTAAGTGTATCAATTATTAACCAAAACAGTATCTATAATAAAGAATATAACCCTCAGAAAGACATGATCAATATGATGTCAAGCTAATAATGAAGCTCTTGTATATAAGATAATATTTGCTCTATTTTATTCACCAAGTATAGATAGATAGCTAATGGATCTAAACTGTGTTCCCATATGGAAATGGGGGAAAAAATGGGAAGTTAGTATACAACAAAATTGGCACAATACATCAATAGAGAAGCAACAAACTATCAATGTAATACTCAGGACACTTCATAGTCCACATATAAAAACTAAAATACAGTTTTGACTCACAGTATACATAAAAATATATTTATATTAAGACATAATTATAAAATGCAAAATTTTAACACAGAGTGGAATGCAGAACAACAGCAACAAGACTTTACAGTACGAAAGACTATCACAAGAAAAAAAATGAAAAATTAAAGAGGACAAGACTGATTAGTTTTACTGTATTCAAAATTAACTGATTTGCATATTAAGAAAGCATTTTATTTTTGCAAAAGTTAAATAATATGCCACATATTTACAGAAGATATCTGGTATGCATATAAGTGATAAATCAAAACCAGATTATAAAATGAATGTCATTAAAGCAATTTAAAAATTCAAAATAAAACATGACAAAATACATAAAGATGTTTTTCTAGAAAAATAAAACTGAATGCCCAATCAACATTTAAAAAAATGTGTAACTTCACTATTTATCTGGGAAATGCAAAATAATGAAAGCACTTATTAATATATACATTGGCATTGTCACTGAAAAACAGTTAAAACTAAGAACCTTGAGTGTTGGTGAAGTTTTAGGACAAGTAAAACTCTCGAGTACATTTGTAGAGAGTAAGTAGATATACATACTTTGTAAACCAGAGTATAAATCATTATTAAATTTACTCAAGGTTGCACATATCTATGGCCAATAAATCACATCTAGTTGGAGTTAGTGTAGGCTAAACTGCTGTAATGAATGGATCTCCAAATATAGAAAGGCTTAAATACAGTAAAATTTATTTTTCTCATTCGTGGATATTTTGAAAGCAGGAATTTCTCATTGGCAGGTGGCTTTCATCTATGTCATGATTGAGTAACCTAGGCTTTGTCCATATTGTGCAACCTGTCATTGCTTTAAATGAGAGGAAGAGGAAAAAGACAGACAATGCCTCTTAAAACCCTTGAGCTGTATTTTTGTTAAGAAGTACAAAAGTACAGTTAGGTAGAATAAATAAGTTATTGTATTAGAGAGTACAGTAGGGAAATTATAGTTAATGATAATTTATTGTATATTTAAAAATAGCTAGAAGAGTAGAATTATAATGTTCCCAATACAAAGAAAAGGTAAATGTTTGAGGTGATGAATATCCCAATTACCCTGATTTTATCATTATACATTTTATACAGGTATCAAAATGTCATATTTATTCCCAAATATGTACAACTGTAACATATTTCTTAACCACCTTGAGCTGGATAGAGTATTCCTAATATTCATTAAGAATTAACTGGCTAGAAATCAGTGATACAACCACACATAAATGCAAGAGGCCTGAGAAAGTTTTCTGTGTCCCAATTTTTTTTCTTTTTTTTTTTTTTGAAAGAAAGAGAGAAGAAAGAAAGAGTGAAAGAAGGGAAATAAAAGCATTTAAGAGAGAAAGAAAGAGGAAGAGGAAGAGAAAGTGGGAGAGAGAACAGGATTCTCGTTCTATTGTCCAGGCTAGAATGCAGTCTAAGAATGGGTATTAAAAACCTCTTTTATGCCAATAATTATGCTTAACAATGGAGACAGGAAGGATTAAGGGATGAAAATAACAAACAGGCAGCCAACCAATATTTTATTTAAACCTGTGAAATGCTATGCAATTGCTGAGGAGT